>WEDG01012202.1:22500-57756 GCA_017591395.1 Schistocephalus solidus | reverse complement strand
TGCGAGTCCATCGTACAGAGACTGGTGAACCAGTGCGTGGAGCACCAACACACAGCAGAGATCGCCACCTCCACTACCCTCACTGTCCTCGCGCATTCACTCATCGCATGGGCCTATTCGGTCACATGCGCATCCATGACAGCAAAATTCACCGCAATGCCGACAACACCGATACACCATGCACAACCTCCGCTCTCGCCATTCTTACCCCCACTGCCACCCCCACTACCATGAATGACATCCTCCCAGCCTCTACCGATTTCTCCTGCCCACACTGCACCCGCAACTTCAACTCACGCATTGGTCTGATCGGTCACTTGCGAATCCATCGCACGGAGGCTGCTGAACCAGTGCCTAGGGCTCCGACATACAGTCGCCGCGCCCGCTTCCACTGCCCTCACTTCTCCTGCACATTTACACACTGACACATGTGCTCTCCATCGACAACCTGCGGTAAACCACCGGAGGTTAAGCCACATCAGCGCACACCATCTCACACTATAACATAGACAACACCCTCACAATCATCATAATGTACCTGATAAAATCACGGTTTCCTAGAAACCGTGGCTTGGAAGGCTGCAAATCCGACGCTTACACCAGACCACGCCGTCAGCCCAGTTTATGTGCTGTGTGTCGAGTGGCTGACCAGTGGGCTGGGAGTCAGACGGCGATGGCTCCTCCATATCCCCTGAGTTAGTGAATCCTGGTGTGTGCGTTACTGGGGCCAGGTCGTGCTGTGGCGCGCGTAGACGGATACTCCAACACATCAGCCAATGCGCCCACTCCCACATCAGACGACTAACTGGCTCGGACGGTGGCCTGATTGTGGGAGTGGGGAGAGATTGAAGTCGACAACTCAGTGCATTTTCCTTACTATAAAAAATCTGACGCGCTTGAAACTATCACGGTGCGCTTAAAGCCGTGGCTTGGAAGATTGCCAACTGACAGGAACACTCAGACCACGTGATCAGCCCAATGCGTGTTTTGTGTGTAGTGGCTGACTGGCGGACTGAGAGTCAGGCTGCGATGGCTTCTTCTTAATGTGGCCTTTATGGCACTCCCACTCTGTGGGATCCGAGCCAGGTGTGGTGGTACGCCCAGGGGCGGCTCCGGCCGTGCCAGCTACCTGTGCTCACTCCCGCCTGCAGTCTTCTTTGACTCTGTCATGACACCAGGCTAAGGTGGGGAGGAGGAGAGTGCGGTAGCTGCAGCGCAAGGCTACTATCACTTAAAACTAATTCACGCGCAAGTCACCGTCCCTGCACCACCTGGTGTGGAGCATACGGTGGACCTCATCGAAATAGACGGTCAAACTGTCGTCGTCGTCGTCGTGTAACCACTGACCGCTTGTTAGCAAATCAATATGGGGTCTTGGAGCGATTATAATCTATACTCGCATTCACACTAGTTTCTATTAAGGGTGATTCGAAGAACTAAAAGAAGAACCAAAGCAGCAGCCAAGTTCGATGGAAAATAGAACAAAAGCTAAGGTAAGCCAAAACTGCAAGCCAGCAAACAAACAGATGAACCTACTCCTCCTGATTTCGAAGCGTTTCAATAAATTCCGTCTCTGAATCCACATCCACGACTTTTCTAATGGCCCGCAAAATTCTGACTGAGAGAAGGGCCTAGAAGGGAGAAAAAGAGTTCAAGAGAGATTACTTCTTATCCACATTAAATGGTGAAAACAAATTATAGGAGTGTACTAGCAGACAAGGTAATACCAGACGATGCCAATTCATAAAACCTTTTGGCATATGATAGGACAGATAAATGGGTTGGATAGAGTTTCAGGGGTAGAACCTTATGATCCACACTGATCATAGACTTAGTTGAAGGACCAGTGAACGGCAAAGGTCAGTTGATTAAATTTATGAGGCTGCACTGTCCTATGCTACTAACTACAACCCCAGATAGTGATATTGCTGAGCTTTAGTAAGGACGCAAGATAAGTTGTGTTTACCTCAAACCACTCAAAAGAAAACTGCTTTGCGTAGTTTCGGACGGCTAAAGAAGTCCATTCTAAGAAATCTTACAAGAGCGCTGCAAAAATTTCCTTGAAAGTGGCAAATGAGCTCAAAGGACAAAAATCGCTCGGTTTCAATTATCCCTGTCAGTAGTTCGAATCACTTGATTCAGTGTAGAATTAGTGCAGCGGTTCAAGTGAACCATGCTATTTCCAAAAATTTCCGTCCAAAAATGAAGAAGAGCAAAAAGTCACCACAGAGTGCACAATAATATTTTTAAAAACAGATATGGTACTCTCCGCTCTTATAGGAGAAGATTCATGCACTTTTAAGCAAAATGGCAAAAAGATGCACTCTTTGCAATAGATTCTTCACCGGCCAGCACGATGTAGCGCGCAAGCGAGAAGCGACAAGTGAGAAGAGCCCACTGGAGTAGTTCTGTGTAGGGATAACGGAAACAGGTCCTCCGATCCAGTAGAACATCAGTAGAGGCTGTCAGAGTTTGCGGTATAAGAGCATCGGCAATATGACCACCACCAGGCTTGCCATTCATTGCAGTTAGGGGGTTGAGGAACGCTTTGGAGGACTGCAGATAAAGCAATTTGGCGGAGATCATTCAGGCAGGTTAGATTAACTGGACGGTAGAAATTCGGTGTTCAAGGAGGGCACTTACCGAGGTTGTCCCTAGGGTAGAGGGGCCAAGCAGGAGATGTGGGTCCGGTTGTTTGCTGCAGTATGGGTGCTGATAGCCACAACCACCACTCCTTGTAGAGTTGGCCTACGGCCCGCAGGCACACGCGCTGAAGGCAGATGCGAGACCGATCCATTTATGAAATCAGTTAATACTACTTGTCATTTTTGAGTAACATATTTGGCATAACTCATAAAAGTATAATGGTGCTCTACATGTTGTCGAATAGAATGCGTCGGTAGCGCATGACCGTTGGTGTGGAATTTGTCCGACTGTTGTTGAAAAAGACCCAAAAGGAACGTCAAAAATAGGAGGAAAACTTGGGATGAAAAAGCCCAAAAAGACTAACCGATCGGGCTCCAAGAACCCTTGACAAAGAGTCGGTGAAAGGCTTGGGTGGAGCTGCCGAAGGAGACCGTGTACAGGTCTTCGAGGCGCTTAACTGTGAGAAACCGGTAGATGTCGAGACCCTTCTCCAGCAGCAGTTGCACGAATTCCAATCGATCATTGATCAGTGCGTCGGTCATTGCATTCTCAAGGGTAGCGACCTGGTAAAAGACCAGAGGTTAAGATGCAGAAAGACGGTTAGCCCGCACCATCCTTGAGATATTAAGAAGATATTACTTTTGAGCCGCAGAACTGCCAATACCCACACTAAAATCTCAAAGGAACTTAATTCAGTCTAATTCACCAATGAAGGTGTTCGTTTTTCTAGATCTCTAAAGATTGACGGAGAAGTGTGAAAATTGAACTGTCAGCTTTGACGTAGAAGCCTCAGATGTGAAGAGCTGATTTAATTAAGTTAGGCAAACAATGACAGGCGAGTCAATAGAGTAAAAAAAGAAGTGGAAAAGGGCGAGGGCGATAGAAGAGGGAAAACAAGACCCTAATGAATCTAATAAGGCCTTAGGTTTAACAGTGCAGGCCTCCTGAAGCTTATTGCTGATGTATTCGCTGTCGCGTAAAGATGCGACCTCACAATTATGTCTGACCATACTTGAAGACCGCTCGCAGCACTCATTGGGCTCCAGAACTCTACATCAATTTTTCGGCAGTATGTCACCGAGTTTCAATCGATTCCAGCCTTGACTGCGTCCACAGATGACCAACAAGAGGCTCCTTATGGCTTCATGGCAGAGGAAAAGTCCGCATGTTCAGACACTATTCAACGATTGCATAGTTCGACACATTCTAGAGAGAGAGAGAGAGAGAGAGAGAGAGAGAGAGAGAGAGAGAGAGAGAGAGAGAGAGAGAGAGAGAGAGAGAGAGAGAGAGAGAGAGAGAGAGAGAGAGAGAGAGAGAGAGAGAGAGAGAGAGAGAGAGAGAGAGAGAGAGAGAGAGAGAGAGAGAGAGAGAGAGAGAGAGAGAGAGAGAGAGAGAGAGAGAGAGAGAGAGAGAGAGAGAGAGAGAGAGAGAGAGAGAGAGAGAGAGAGAGAGAGAGAGCGCAAAGTAGCGCGTAGTCAATTTTTCTGCCCTTCGAGTTCTCACTTAAATAACAAGCCGGAAACCGAAGGGGATTTTCCAGTTGAATGCATTATTCTTAATAAACAGGCCAACCAGAGAGTATGAATGAGCCACGCTGAAGAAGTCCAGAACTCCCGCTATGACAGCATGATTTAAACTGCTTCTTAGGTCACACTAAGAGAACACCAATGTGTCATTTTCAAATGAAGACCAAGGAATCAACAACTTACTCGCCTGTATAATCGATTGGGGACAAAGCTAGCTTGATGGCACTGGTGCATATGTGTTTTGGACGCGGGAACCTACGTCAGTGACCAACCCAATGCAGTTAAATTAGGAATTATTGCTTCAGTAGAATTGTAACATTTAGCTGCTCCGAGCATAATTTCAACTTATTTCACACACACAGGATATCAGCTTTTGCACGAACACCTTTTCGGTCCTCTAAAAAAGTAGTGTATTTTTTTATTTCCTTTTTATAGAAAATATAAGTAGAAATATTATTTATTATAAATATTAAATAGCAAATCACGTCTTATTCGAAATTTTCACTCGAAGGAAGGCTATCTTTTAGTTTTAAAAATATTCACCAGTGAAATCTTTTAGGACTTTACAATTTCCATTGAGATTGCTGGCTTATGCCCTTCTGGAAGTATGTGTTATAATCTACATTCAGTGCAAAATTGTATGAGCATTATGTGTTCTTTTCTTAGTAGGATATAGGAATGTATGATGTTCTTTCAACAGAAGGCATAGAGCTTGAAGACTTAAAAACCCTTTAACACAAATGCAACGGCATCTCGGGCTCCAGCTTATTCGGGATTTGAAAACACCACAATTGGGTTAAAGGAATTATTCAAATCTGCCAAGATCCTCTACTAATTAATTGTGCCTGGTAGTCATCTGGTGGATTCTAGACGAGTGTTAGGAAATCCTGTTTTGGGCAGTCAGCCACTGTATCAGAATTGGTGATTCCATACGTTGCAGTAGGTTGGTGGGTAATTCTGACCCAATTGTGATTAAACTCACGGCTACCGGTGGGGCCTCGTGACTCAGTTGGCTAGAGCGCTGGCTGTACTAAAACCTTCCCTTGCTGGCGTGGGCCTAAATCCCACTGACGCCACTGAGTTTTTCACAAGTGGGTCAAATGAAAAAATTCAAAAACATAAAGATAACCTGAGTATAAATTTGAAGAAGATACAAGTTACTATCAAATGAGCACACAAAAGGATGCTTTTGTTCATATATTCTATATACAATATATTTGAATTTATGCGAGCATTGAAAATCTATAGAAATAATGCACATTACTTAAGTAGTAATTTGTTATCGAGTGAGGTTTATTCAGAAGTCCAAAAAAACGCTCCTTCAAAAGCTGGCATCCTAGTTTGTATAAAATATATTGAACTTTTGTTCTAAGATTATATATATATATATATATATATATATATATATATATATATATATATATATATATATATATATATATATATATATAATTCCACTCAGGGAATCATTCTTAATCTAGTAATTTTTAAAATTTTGGCTAATATTGAATGAGATCGGTCACTGACTGTACACATCTTTTGGGCTCCAGGTTAATTGAAGAGAAAACAGAGAGAACCTTCCAAAGGCAGAAGGGGGGGAGAGAATGAAGGATAACAACTTACCGACCAATCATTGACGTTGACAAGAACCCGGCTGCGAGCAATATCCGATCTTTGCCAGGCCATTGTCAGGGAGAGCTGGTCCGCGAGGGAAAGCTTTTGTCCGGGGGCTGCGAGAAAAAGAAGCCAGAAAAATATTTGACGTCAGCGGAAAAATTCCGAACCTTAAACTGCCCTTGTCATGTTTCGTAAACTCCATAATGGCTTAGTTCCTAATAGAATCTCTAGAACAAATATAAAAACCCATATGCCATCACGCAAGCAGGTCAGGTCAACGAGCATCACTTTCGCGTCATTTGGGAAGAGATAAGCAGGAGCGAAGCGAATGTTCACCAGTTTGACTGCACGCTTCTGTCGCTTCGCAGCTCTTGTCTTAATTTGGCTGGCTTTAAATTCAAATACATTGTATAGAAAGCATGAACGCAAATTGTCTTTCTTGTACTCATTTGGTAGTAAGTAAAATTGCCTGCAAACTGCATACTG
Source organism: Schistocephalus solidus (assembly GCA_017591395.1). NCBI lineage: Eukaryota > Metazoa > Platyhelminthes > Cestoda > Diphyllobothriidea > Diphyllobothriidae > Schistocephalus > Schistocephalus solidus. Next base: position 51,481 of record WEDG01012202.1, on the reverse strand, counting down.
AAATGAAGGACGTATTTCGTTTTTCTAGAAAACATTCGACTTCTGAGCAGGCGCAGTTAAAAACGACCCACCTTGAAGAAGGGCAGTGAGGATGGTGAGGTCAATTTCGTTGTTGGTGCCATCACCCATTTGGAAAACGCTGAGCTGTTGAGGTCAGAAAAAAAGAGAAAGTAAAGGGAAAACAGCCAACAAAAAAACCGGACCTAGTAGGGAGAAACAGGACTTTAGCAAGTCATGAGGCTGGGCACCGCCAGATATAAACTCGGTGCACCAAATACGAGGCTGGAAGAGTGTCGTGAGAAGAAATGATGTTGTCGTTTAAAATACAAAAGAAACGCACTACCCGTCAATTGGTGAAAGTAATATCACAGAGTGGTCAACAGTCCTCCTTGCAAGTAACATGCAATAGAGCTCTTATATACTAAAAACAACCAAAGTATTGCCTTGAAAAGTTAGCCACTGATAGGACAATAAACCGTTCCTTTGCAAGAAGTCTTCGGTGCGATATTTGACACCAAATACAATTACTGATAAAGACAAGGGAGATCGAAATAGAAATTTCTGACCTATTAACCATCATCAGTCAACCATACCTAACCCCAGGAGTGTAACCTCTGAGGCTCGAAATCGCGACCTGTTGGTCGGAAGTTCAATACCGTACTTATTGAGGGCACGGTCTCGTTGTCCCTCTCGGTTTTCCTGGCATATAGCTTCTAACCAACAAGTCGTGAGTTCGATCCTCGGGTGCTACTAAACCTGGCTTAGCTATGGCTGGCTGACGACTTATAAGCCAGAAATGAATCATCCCATTTGCCCTTTGTTTTTGACGGTAGCGGCATTGTGCCTTTTAATAGAGTAGTCGCTTTGCGGCTGCTGGCGGCGTTCGAGGGTGAGCCCAACGGCACAAAACGGAACGCATATGACCTGACCGTGATCGGTGAGTGACCCTCCCCATAGCTGAGACCACACCACGAAGAACAGTACACTGGATGCTAGGGACCAGCACGTGTGTGGTACGTTCAGGCAGTAAAAGGGGTTGACAGGTAGATTTAATTAACGGGTGACAGCACACGAAAAGAGCATCTGCAGTGGAAGATAATGGGTGACACATGAAAACTGGGCGTCATCGACTACTCCGATATGGGTTCCTCCTTTGTTTCCGCCAGTTCACGCCTACAGCAGCCACCTTCTTAACAGAAAGTTCCCACAACAAAGCAACTCGCTAAAGGATGAGAAAGTCGCTTAACTGGCAAATGTGTGGTGAACAAGAAATGAAGGAATGCATAAGTGAACTTTTATAACAAAATTGAATACGCTCTCAATTTTAAACTTCAAGTTTTAGGCAATAAATATTTTTTTCATCAAGGGAAAAATGTCTGTGATTGTCGCTGAAAAAACTGCCCCTCCCCCGGTCTTCTATCACTGAAAGTTTGTGTTCTCTAAAAGCCCACAACTCATTAGCAAATTAGTATTTTCAAAGGAGAATTTATAAACCCAAAGCGTACGATAAGATGGTCTTTCTAGAGCAAAAAGGCGGCGAGCCAATGATATCGAGGACCGACTTATGAAAGCGAAAACAGAAAGGGAGCGGGTCATGGCACAGTCCGCACCCGTAGCCTTCCCGCGCAAAAATGACATCTTGGTGGCGGCGGCGGCTTGGAAGGGGCTAATTCGATCAACCAAGGAGGCACACCTGGCAAACGCAAACGAATGCGTGCACATGCAGACGGGATAACACACACACACACACACATAAGCTCACCAAGTCTCGTCGTTTCATGCAGAGTTTCATGTCAAGGTAGAGACCCTCGGCGGCCGTCTGTTTGATTTGGAAGGTTCGCGCCAGGTTTGCGATGATCTGTTGACGCGAGGTCCTGGCAAGTCACTAAAAAAACGACAAAGGGGTTGATGGCAGCATGAAGGGGTGCGAAATGAACGGCCCATAATGGAGGGTTCATTCATGTGCGAAAATTGAGGCTGGGAGGGTCTCACAGGCAGACAGAGTCTGATGACCAGGCCCAGTCAATAAATCCAGAGATATTGGAGAAAATATACAAGACCATAAGTAAATATAAATGGAACTGACACTTCTCGAGACATCACCCATCTTGCTGAATACGTTTGTTCTAGTCTTTGACCGAACTCTTTGAACACGCTATTTTTTTTATCTGGACACGATAAAACAGGGTTCTACTCTGTAGATTAATGCTCACTGCTACATCGCTGAGGAATTGAGAGCTCTTTGAGTGATGAAGAAGTGGTAAACTTTGTCCCCGGAGCAAGGACTTCATTCGTCTGACTTTTCAGGTCCACTCGTAAATCCTGCACCAGTAAGAGAAAACCGAAACATAGGGAGACAGGGGGGCTGCCCAGGTTAACGTGGCTGAGATCCGAATAATTATCACCGACATTAGCAGTTGGCGTAAAAATGATAGTGTAGCAGCCTCGTTATCCACTCGCACAGTTTGCTTGCTGTTTATTCGTACGTCACATAAGAGTGTTTGAGAGAGAGCTACGCTATATTTTGAAAGTAAAAATTCAAAATTTCAGCAAAAAGGTCCTCCATTCACCGTGAAGAATCGTCTTTGAATGTGTCTCAAAATATCGATCAATTTGGACTTCCTTCAAAAATGGTGCCAGCGTCGTGCGCTGATGACCTCATTTTTGTTGTTCGAATAAACAAATAGGGTTAAAGTTATATAAGAGTATTCACATGCGAATGGAGAGCATAAAAGATGGCGGCTCAATTTTAAAAGCCCGCTGTCAGAATAGTAGCACTCCAGAAGCTAGTAGGAGCCAAGTGTATTGATTTCTAACTGCCGCACTTAAAAGCTTTACTTAAGGAAAGTTGCTAGAGCCGAAAATGCTGACATATTCTCATTCTCTTGTAGTACTGAATCGTGTTTGGACATCAGCGCCTAGATTAATTTCCTTCCCTCGCTCCATCTTCTTCATCACTCGCCTTCAACCTAACTTCATTCTCCCAGCCCTCCTCTAGGAGGTAATTCCTTAGTTTCGAAGCATTGAGTTCTGACAATTTTTCTAACTTCCCCACCGGGATATGAACTGTTCTACTCTCCTGAATTTTTTCCTCAGTCGAGTGATTCCGGAGGTTATTATGCACAACGCTGTCACTTGCACCCTGACTTGTTACGATGAGCGCAAATTTCGTTCCACCGGGATGCTTTTTCCTAAAGGCTACTCCCTTATTGTCTTATGGAACCAAAGACGTTAAAAGATGGTCATGGTAACGTGCATATCTGCGTTTATGAACCTTTTTTTAGAACCTTCTAACTTTTAGACGACTCGACACTAAAACTGCCTCATCATTTGCTTCCTATCCGGTTCCCAAAGTCAGTTTACACACCTCTCCAAATTTTAATTTGGAGTGAACCGCCACTCGCAAGCGCTATCGTTAAATTAATATTTCCCGAAAAACCGTTGTCTTCCTAGTGTGACAAAGGATGGCTATAGACTCAAAACTCCGACCCGAATTTCAGTGACCATAACGAATAATCGGTTTCCATTAATAGTTGGTACATGTGGAAACTGGGGCGGCTATGTGAAAGATGTCGACTTAGTGAAAAAAATAGCCACTCAAGGTCGAAGTAGTGTCCAACTGATTGTGCAGCTGTGCAGACAAAGGGAGGCTTAATTACCAGCACTTAGACATAAAGGTATCATTATAAACGGGATGGTTACTGTTTGGGTGGCGCCTGCAAATTAAAGGGGGCAGAAAGAATAAAGGTAAGTAAACGATAAGCAGCAGTTGCTAAACGACAGCGCCAAACGGACAAGAAGTTGAATTGGGGTCTGGCATGGCTGGCCGATGATGGCTAATAAGCACGCAATGAATATTTCAGTCTCCCTAGTCTTTTTCGGTAATGTTTAGCTGCCTACAATAGTAACCCTGTGCGACTGCTGGAGGGGCTCGAGAGTGAGCCTCAAAGCAGAACGAAATGAGTGAGGTCCATTAGCGATCGGTACACGTTCATCAACGAATATCACTATTTCCTATCTAAACTGCCACGACAACAAGCCCGTAGGGCAGCAGGCTAGAGCGTTGGACTTCTGATGAACAAGTCGTGGGTCCGAGCCTGGGGTGGGGCACCACCTGGGATGGGACATGATTGGCTAATGATGGCAAATGAGCCAGAAATGGCCATTCCAGTCTCCCTTGTTCTTCTGCCTAGAATAAACACTCGTCCCCCATACTCTGCCCTTCTACAGGCACGGGTCTCACACCATCCCCAACACTGTCCATCCACACTGTATGTTAACATGTAGGCCTGGTGGACTCTTCATGGAGGGGAAGGCTACCCGGATTTGTGACTTCACGCCAAAATACAGGAACTTGGCTATGAAAAGCTTTCCCTTGGGGGCAGGAAGGAAGCAGAAGTGTAAAATGACCGTATCGGAAGTTGCCAGAAATTTCGAAGGTATTTTTAGGCAAAATTAAGATACCTATTTTTAAAACTTGGTCAAGGAATATATGCCTATTTCATGAGGTGGCTCTGGAGTCATCTCCTGATGAAAGGCACCACACCACACTGTATGGACTAATTTGAGACTGCGTTTCAAAGGAAAGCATCGGATGTGCCCCACCGAGACCAACGAGTCCAATGAATTTTCGCAATTTGCCAAAAACCATTAAGACTTGTGTGTGTCTACCTGAAATCAAATTGTGGGCTACCAAGCAACTCCTTTTTATTTGTAGCTAGCAGTATGCAGACTTAAGTCGCGGAAATAGCTAGCACAGCAGCACCTCGGCTGCTATAAGCAGGCGAACATAATAAACATAGTGAAGGTAAAAAGAAAAGGCATGCAAAAAGATGAAGAGGAAGCAGAGGTAGACTGCCTACCCATCTGGTCCGACATATCGATGCATGAAGGCGAGGAAGTCAGCCGCACGTCCGCTCCCGTCACAGATGACAACCGGGACAGGATTGCGACCGGTGACGAGCTCAAAGACTGTACGAAAGGTTTGATGGCCTCCCTCGATGAGGACGCCTACGACAGGCACACGGGATTTGTGTCCACCTGGAGTGAGGGGGAGGAAGGAATATATGGGAGATGAGGTTGATAAAAAAATAGTCTGTGTGCTTACTGGGCTCGTTACTAAGGGAGTTAACGAACTTTTACAGCCTGACAGGCAAGAGAGTATTCTTGTGAGAAACAGGGAAGAAAGTTTCTTTCCTACTGTGCTCACGATATTACTGTCCCTACGAAGGGTCATGCGCTAGATACGCTGGATGAATACGGTTACCAGATCTGGGCATGACATACATTACTGGGGATACACCCTTGAGAGAAGGTGATGGCACGCCTCGGCGCAGGCCTCACCACACTAGCCACCTGAGTCCGATCGCGCCTCCTGTCTTATTGGCTTTGTCCTGATACCAAACCCAGGTGGATGAGGGAGATACTGTGGTGGATGCTGCGAATTTCGGTGGCCCGTTCCGTTAAACCATCTGCATTTATACCCTGAGCAAGGAGTTTATTCCAAAATCACTGTCGATTCATAAAATCCATGGATAAGGACCAGCAAGTAAGGGTCAATCTCTAAACCAACCCCATAGATCTCAAAAAGGCTCTGATCAGGGTGATACAAGACGGGCTCGGAAACCGAATAGGAAATTCGGATGTCCCGGCTGGTTCCCGTGATGGAGAGAGTGTCATGACGGCAGGAGAGGACCTGTGGCAGATGGTGCCTCAAAAACCGCTACCTGATGCGAATGGATAAAGCATAATTGTGTCACTGCCCGACCTTTTCAACCGCGTATCCCCACAAAGCCCACAAGGGCTCACGAAGAGGAGCACCACGCATTGCCATTATTGCTCAAATCAAATGGAAGCACTGGCGGCCCTCTTATCCAGACTGGCATACACGACCAAAAAGTTTGCCGAAGACCAACGTGCACCGAACACCTCAAGCGGATTGTTTCGTCGTCCTCCCGCAAAGGTGCCAACAATAAAACAATAAATAATCATCCAGTTGTCGAATATGTCAAGCCGACGGTATTAGACAGTGTCTGTCTGCCTCACAATGGTAGAAAGCTAACCCAAATCTCTTAGACAGCCTCAGGAGGATGGTACATGTGGAGCTCGGGAAGAACACTCTAACAACCGGGCCTTGGAGTCAACTAGAATGCAGAGTATCCTTACCAAGTTGACGAAGATGGAATTTTGATGAAGTGAATGCCTATGAAGGATGACTGATGATCGCATAACGGAATAAATTCCCTGGTGAAAATTCCGGTGTACAGGCAGGGTGGATAAAACAGTACCTCAGAAAGGACGCGCAAAATTTGCTCAAGTGCCCTCATGCCAGCCAGGCTTCCTACAAAAGGCGTACGATCACGTCAGCCACTTCTCGCACCTAATCTCAACATCCCCGGTAGGCCAGTCCGAACAGGAAGCTTTCAACACATGAGCAAGAGGAGCGAGAGAGCTCGATTCAGCGTTCCTCTTCCGCATTTTACTTTCATTGCCATCAACACAAAAGTATACCCTAATTTAATAAAGCAGAACAAAGCCATGCCCCAGGAGACTACCACAAAATTATAGGGCAACCTTAGTTCCTTTTGACTAAAGAGGTCAGCATCGCAATGACCTCTCATAAAGGCGTGAGCAGTTCGCACCACATCCTTCGATGAGACATTCACGCACCACCTCACACTGGAGACTGGTCAAGGTGATGGAAGGAACAAGCGCATGTGTGGTACGTGTAGACTTAGCTTCAAAATCAGCAGGGACGGCTCCACAACCATCTCCACTCGTCTTGACTTTGTCTTTCGAATGAAACATGCTTGGAGGCTGCGCAAGTTGTCTAACCTATGAATAAAGTCACGCGAAGACAACCACACTCCGTCATCTTGGATGAAGTAATGGACCTCATTGCTTGTAACAGACAGAAAATCCTGTGTGCTGTATCCTTCAGAGCGTGTAATACTGTTGTGCTCGACCTAATCGGGGCACCGAACGTGCGGGTGGCGTGTGGGAGACGGAGGCTAACTGTCGCATCAGCCACTGCACATGATAACACCTCCAATCGACTTCAGGCGTTCTTGGGAAGGCAAGGTAGGCAGGTGCTAGGCTATCTTACTATATTTTTTCATGTCTCTAGTCTATCAAGTTACCCAAAAAGTTGTAAGTAGGATTGTTAACAGTAAGGATGCCTTGTATGGCTGCCAAAACAGGACAGGGGAAAAGGAACTGCCCATGATACACGTGGCTTTGCGCTAAATTCCACGGAAACTATAGTTAGAATTAAGGTGCGGGTTAGAGTTCTGTTTTCATTTGAGGTTAAGCTCTGAGTTGGAACTAGGAACATGCTTAGGCTAAGGCTTAAGGTTATTCTCGTGTCAACTGTAGGCTTTATTTTAAGGGTAGGGCAAGAGGTAAGGCAAAAGGGACAGTTTTGTTTTACGTAAGGGTTAATGCTAGCGTCAGTTCCGAATGACCGAAGTGTGGTGTTCGTCATTTGGTACGCCTGCGGCACGTGTGGACCGGGGGTGATTACCTATTCGCATCTTCAGTCTTCTTGACCTTGGGCTGCCATTGGCACATTAAGGATGTGGAACAAGTGTCGCCATCGCAGCTCAATTACCCTTCGCTATCATCCAAATCACGCACAAGTCACGCATTCTGGTTAAAACAAAAAGGGATCCTCATTGCATGCACTGGATGAGCCGTAAGTGTCTTGTGGGCGCTCTGGGCGAGGAAGGGGATTGAAAGGCTGCACCTTCGTCGTTAATTTCCCTCATTGTGGCCTCAGTGCAGCATGGCACTGAGATCAGTGCCATGACCTCGGGCGCGACCGGTGGGCTGAGTGAATGATTTTAATGGCGGCAACTGTTGGCAGGTTGGCCGCCATTTCCCGCGGATCCGAAGTTTACTTTAGCGAAGAAGAGGGGTTCAGGATACGCTAGCATGTGGAGATTCAGACAAGAAGTTCGCTCGACGGCTACCATGGACCGCAGCTACGACCAGTCTTTATGCCTTCTTATCACTCACATACGCCAGCAACAGAATTCATAGTATTTTATACTTGACTGTAACGTTCCTACTTTGTACCCATCCTCAAATCGTTTAAGTGGTGAACGTCTGTACCATATCGTTTATTGAGGCCCTCCGTCAGTCTTTTTCCCGCTTTATTAAAAAGGACACCCATGTTATAGGAAACGGTTCTTATTTACTCTCCTTAGTCTCTGAGGTTTAACAGACGTTTTCTGTCGAAGCAGTGCGTAATGGTTAGGCAAGTCAGCTTCTCCACAATTTTGTTCATTCTCTTATTGTGAGCTCTTGAATGCCAGATCCCTCGCTCAACCCAACGCAACTTTTCTCACAAGTGGTTGGCAGAAAAACGATATAACTCATGGTCTAACGTGTCTACTTATCCCATTAACTCTTTTTCTTACGTACTCCTACCCTTCCAGTTTTTGCCGTTGACCCTTCTCGTCGAAGTGGAAGATTTTAAGAGTAAAAAGTGAATACTCACTTCCAGCTTTGCCATCAGAAACCGATGTGGCAATGCAGAGGGTGACGTAATTCGAACTAGGTGAAGATATTTTCATACTTGAAAAGCCCTATTGCACCCAAAGTATGAAAACTGTACCTAATTGTATTGTCCATGTGAGATCTACCGGCATAGATGGTCCACAATTATAAAATACAAGCAAGCCTCAATTATGGTGGGCTGAAATCATAACGCGACTGGACGTTGAAAGGAGAAGTTGGAAAATAATATTTTGTAGAGAAACTCCGCCCTATCGATTGTGTATAATGGGTACAAAGACAGATAACTGGACAGAGAGACAAAAGGAAACTGTTAGATGGGGCTTAACGAGCCCTGCCGACTGATTTCTGAGAAGATACGAAGGCCTTGTAGGCGGTCCTATTATCTTATCCACGTAGGAAAATGCTTGCCAAGCTAACGAACTTTTTAGGCCTTAAGAAGACAGTTTCTTTAAACGGTCACCCTTCTTTTTGCAGGTAATCGCCCTAAAGCCTAGTACAAGAGCTGTTAATGGCCTGCATCAAACCCAGTTTTCAGTTGACAGTCTTTACCAGCGAGGAGAATGGGGTGGGGGGGACGGGGGTTAAGGCGGCGGTGCCGAACCCATAAAGTGCACGACGGCGGGTTTGCTCGTCTTTCTTGACTAGCCTGACGTATCGCCACCATTTGAGGAGGTTTTAGATAATCGGTACGAAGAGGCACTGCAGGTGACATGGTGGTTTCATGAAGCAGTTGAGAAGAAGAGCATACGATCGGCGGACCAAGTATTTCTACCTAACTATGTGTCTCTCACCCTTAACGCTGGTGGGCTCTGAGAATGCGTTGGAGGGAGAATTCGAAATGTTAGGCCAATAAGCTGCTTGTTTTCGCAACCGTATTCCCTGTTCCTAAACTATTTCTTGCAATTCGTCTCCCTCTTAGTCTCGGCATACGCGCACAGTGGTGCCAAAAAGAGAATGAACCGGCAAACTTAATTTGAACCTAGTCTGCTCCTCCCTAAGGAAGTTTCACGGACACCGGGGATCCAAAATCTCCTGTTTTCAGCCCTCAGTACTCCTTATACTGAATGGAAGATCGATTGGTAGATGACAAATTCCTTCCACCCATTATATGCACTAGATGAACGAAAGCGTCACAGTGTTGTCAGTGAAAAAGACGGTTCTCGGCCGCCGGTACCCATGGACGCATCTATAGAATGCGCTTTCCCAAATTGATTTCCAACTGGTGCCTTGTGATGCACCCACGTTTTTTTTAGTCAAAACGACCTATCTGAGTACAAGCTACGTAGTTTTTTTTGTGGTAACGACAACTACAAGCTCAAACTAACGTTTATAAAGAAAAATAACTCGAGAGTTAGTTCCAATAAAAACTTTTAATTAACCAATGGTAAAGAGGTCTTAGTCAGATTTTAGGGCTTCTTAAGAATATAGTCGAGTATTTTCGAGTCGGTTAGTCAGAGGCAAATTCGGGAGTGGCCTGGGCAATTTTTAATTTTTAAGGGACCTCTTTTTCCTCTTTAGCCTCTTTTTCAATTCAGAAATGCGTAAAAAAAACTCCATGTTACAATGCCTTTCAGGAACCAAGTAAGTAAAATGCACTGAGGCGTTGAGTCATTGTAAAAAAACATCCACGGTTTACAAACGATCTGAAAATACGCGCATCAGGGGCTTGTGCATTGTTGAATTGTCAAACGCTTTCTGGTCCTGATCTTGCACTGTTTTAATGATCCTGTTTCTCACAAAATATCAAGCCCCACCGAGTGAACGCAGTGACGGCATTCATGTCGTAAAATCATTTAGTACTTTTATATTAAATTTACGTAGGACAGGAATCCCCGTGGGCTAGTTGGGTTGTTTCATTGATAAAAAGATGAATCAATTGAAAGCGTATTTTGAACTGGCAGAGATTTTTCCCTACAATGTACCCCAGTGAATACATGTAGGCATCAATTTTACTTTTTCAAATAGTACTAACAGTCATGCATTCGAAGTCCACTGAGTGCCATAATGCAGTCGTAACAGGCATAGGCAATATTTGGCCTCCTTTCAACATGAAAAACAGATACTCTCATGACCAAACCCTCGTCCAAGCGCAAGAAAAGCATGCAATAGAGTGAAAAAAATGTGATTCTCTCAGAGCATCGGAAGGAGTTGGATCGATCACTGGGAGAAAGCTACTTGAAATCAAAGGCCTCAACAGTTGTACATTTAACCCCCTTACATCTCTGAGGCAGCTCGACCACTCTCGGCGCACCAGTCATCGAGATGTATTTTTATTTTTTCCTTTGGTACGCACAGTTAGATACCGACAGTTTTTTTCGGTAAACGCTATAGCAATCTGGAATAAGCTACCCAGAAGTATCAAAATTAAGCAAAGCTATCCCTTGTTTACGCGATCTGTCACTAGTTTTCTGCATTCAGGACACCTCCCAAAACGTTTAGGTGCTGACTCTGTGGAAGCTCTCTTCGGTTCTGATGGCGTTCACGGACTCTGAATCCTGTGCCGGATTTCATGCTGAGGGCAAGATTTCTAGCTCTGCAGACCTCAATCGGCTTATTTCTCAGTCGACAGCGAACAGCCGCTCGCCGACATACCTGCTGGTGCAGAATACCGGATCCAAAACACTGAAAGGAGAATTACTACACCGGGCACCTGTGTCAACGCTTCCCTGTCCTGAACTTTAATTGCTCAAGAAGCTGCAGTTTTTTCTCCTATAAACACCTGAAACAACGATCAGGAGTTTTTTTTTCACTGTCAGCTTGACCCTTTACTGTATATATATTTTTGACCTTGCCTGTAAACTGGCAATAAATAAATACCAACGACAGGGGACGGAACAGGATTGTCACAAGGTCAGTCGTCATGAGTCCTGTGGGGGTTGGGTTTAACGCACGTTGTCACTGCCTGCCCATTATCACCTTGTTCTGTTCACACCTGTGGGGTTTTAGTAGCCAGACGAACTTTGGCCATTCGGGTGGCCTTTAAGAGAATCTGGTCCATTTTCAGTAGACTGATGTTTTTGGAGTAGTCCAACAATCGTACCCTGAGAGGCCTCGAAATGCTTTTGATTAAAGCGAAGCTGACCTTGTGCCACCTAAGGCAGCAATTCCTGCAAACCATTCTCTGTCCAGTTAGAGTCTCGATATGGACAAAATTCCATAAGTAGTGATTCAACTACCTTTTGTGGCTGTGGTGTGATTCGCTTTTGACCCGGCAACGGTGTCGGAGCAACTACCATTAATTTGACCTGCCAGTGCATTCAACATCGGACGCGAGAACCTTGATGCCTCACTCCGTTTTAAGCGACTGGCTTTGTAAACAAGACCGTTTCATAGCCCCCCCCCCACACAGGACTTCGGTTTTGCGGACTCGGTAGATAGCATTACTCCAAGTCATTGGATCATCGTCTTTTAGTTAGTTAGTTAGGTTATGTACACAGGTGAGCTCACAAACGAACGCAACAATGGGTTTTCGAAGAGAGTCGCTTCTCGGAAGCACCTTGAATTTAACCTTAAAATGCAATAGAAAAAGTGAAAAAAACAGAAAGTTGGTTCAACCTCAGGGCTTAGTGCAGTTTAAACTGATACCTTAATGTGATAGCCACAAAATCATAAACTTAAGAAAGATGCTTATTATTTTCACCGATGCTGACTATAGCAGTACAACTACAACAGCGGCAGTTAAGTAGGGCACCTGCCGTAGTTGATGTTTTATAGAACTCTGTCTATAAGATATAGAGTTGATAACAAAACTGATGAAGTCGGAAGAACAAAATTCAGATGGTCAGTCCAACGTACATACCTAGATTGTGTTTCCTAAGTTATTTTTATAGGCGAAACAATGTAAACTTTAGATGCAACTTATTCCTTCGCCATATTCAGACAGTTTTACATGCTAATAATTTCCACAGACCATATTTCTATATTGGAGCGTGCTTCTCTAGGTGTGTCAAAGCAACCTTGACCAACTTGAACCTTGTTTTTCCAGTTAAATTATATGTGAATCATGGGAACGCAGAGGCCCCTTCTTCTTCTTCGCCTTATTATTTTTAAATGCTTTTTTTCTGTGCCGAAATAGCGCTTAAAAAGAAATCATTTATTTAGAAAAACTCGTAATTTTCAGGCCTATGTAAAATACTAAAAGCGACCGCCAGATGGCCCTCCGACCTATGAACATTTAACCTATCGAGTATATGGCAAGATATCTTGAGCGTCAATTTTTAGCAAAAACAAAATTTCCAAGAGGAACGGGTGTCACGTTGGTCGTTCGAGAACTGCTTACACGCTCAGTATTAATATTTAATATTCATCAGTAGTTAATCAATGCGCGCCAACATTCACAGAATTTGGCATAAAATTAAACATAACGAAATCAAAATTGCGGTTCGTTTTCTGATTATGGTCAGAGAAATGGTGGCCGCCGGAACAGGTAATTAGATGCGGGCGGCTAAATTGGTGGCTTTCGGCCACGGTAATTGCGGTGCCTGTATAAAGTTCTTTTGAGCGCACAGTACCGGTTTGCGTAGCCTGATTGCCGCTGCTTCTGCCGTAGCCAACAGACGCTGTCCAAGGAATTTTGAATAGGTTGAGGGGACCTTGTAAATTACCCGGAAGGCCTCTTTGGCACAATGGCCTGTGTCTACCATAGTTGCGAGGATAGAGCTGTTTATGTTCTTTATCTGTCCCTTTCCTAATTACCTGTTCCGGCGGCCACCATTCCTCTGACCATAATCAGAAAACGGACCGCAATTTTTTTCCCCCTCCCCCCCCACCCTGACAACCGTACAATTTGTTCTACTTACCCGCATATTTGACTTAATGACACAGTGATATAAATGTAAAGGCCTGATGAGAATTTATCGAAAGCTAACGTATGCTCGCCAAATTGTCTTTTGAATTTTTCAATGGGAATTTTCGCTACTCTATAACGAAATCATTTAGAAAATTAAAAGAAAGTAAGTCATATTTTGTTTGCGGCAGAAAATGGTCAGCATGATTTTCTGTATTCCAAAGCAGTATTTTTATCTTTATTGTCTTGCGTTGGAAAGGGACGGAAATGTGAGCATGGGCCAAAGAAGTAACTAGTTAAAGCCTTTTTCTAGGCCAAGCACACATTAAAGAATGTAGTTTACTTTAACGAATGTGCATTCATCCCAGGCCTTCATCGTGGAGGCTAATTATATACGACGACTAGGTGTTTGCTATTGATGTAGTAGTAGTAGTAGTAGTAGTAGTAGTAGTAGTAGTAGTAGTAGTAGTAGCAGTAGTTGGGTATGGCTGGATGATGATGGCTAGTAAGTCAGAAACGGCTATTCCAGTCTCCTTGGTCTCCGAGTTGTGTGGATACTCCATCAGATACCGGCTTGCCCAGAGAGTACGTACGGTAAAACTATCCTTGTGACTGTGAGAGCATATGTTGTAGGAACGAGAAGCTGGCTCCTCTAGGGGGATAATTAGTGCGCAGACCGATATTCTACCGCGGCACGATTCCTGCATGATCTACTGCTCGAGAGGATTGATTACTTGCTACTCCCGCCCTCCCAGTCACTGTTTTTTCTTCTCGAACCATCCGTTCGCAGGACCCGTAAAATACGTACAAGCCCACCGTATGTCTCCGCCATCAAAACAGGCTTGTCAGCCTCATCAGCTTTATCTACCACCCACTCCCGCGATTTAATGACAAGATGTCTACGAGGTAAAGTCCCCCGGGGGTGATAATGATGAGTGTGGCCAGACAGCGGGGACGAATGCGAGTTTTGAGCCTAGCCTTGTAGATCCAGTCCAGAGCGAGGTTACGCATTCTGTCGCCTACGATTGCAAAGATAAAAAGCCATATAGTGTTAGCGCTCACCAATGTAGCCTGACTGCACAAGAGAACTAGGGTTAACTGATGTGGCGACGGCCTTTCTGTGCATTCAGACCGTTGCACGTTTGCGCCAAGAGTTCGTTACTCATATGAACCCAGACCCATTTCAATGATGACAGACAGGAGAGAGAGAGAGGGTGAAACTAATTCAAAGCGGATCCATTAAATACTTTCTTTGAAATAACAAATCAAACTTATAAACTACCACTGAAATTCAAACAACAATAGCCCTTTTATTAGTGAAGCGCTAATGCAAACCATATAACATGAGAGACTTGATTCCGATGAAGTCTAGATCTTCTGTTTATAAAAGACCAGCACGCGTATGGTAAGCGCAGACCTACCACAATAGTTACTTTGACCACGCCCATCTACAGTCTCCTTGACGTTGTTCTACTTATAGAACACAGGTAGGGTGGGAAAATGGGTTTAACCAAACACCCTCGATGCAGTAGTAGCTCTCACTGAGAAATCTGGTGAACAACCGGAAGTAGAACACCTTTTAAACAGGACTGTTCCCGTAAAAACAACACGATACATAACAGTTTGGGTCGGCATACCCAAGCTTTAAACAGATAAAGGTTCGCCCTTGTCAGTACTGTTCAGCCGCCTATACTAGCTGCTATGAGGCTGCTGGCAGGGCTGGAGAGAGAGAGAGAGCCCAAAGACACAACGGGACGAGTGAACCGCGTAACCGATCGGTGAAGCCTCCATCCGTCAAGATCAAGGTATATTTTACATAGGTCAAATAGTCAACATCGCCAAAACTGTACTTTATGGTACAGTAAAAATTACTTCTTCTGATAGGTATATTGCAGCAAACAACAGACCTAAAAATTGTGATCAACCGTGAAGAGAACACCGTCTTAGACGACGTTACACAGTCTCAGCCACGCGCGCAAAAGGTGGTCAAATCCTTAGAAAAGATCGAAGCAGAGAAGTAACCATTGTAACATATAAAAACAATGCAACAACATAAGCGCGATCATTCCTGGAGATTATACCTGCTTAGGCGGTAGCTCATCACTTAAAATGTCCGGAAAAAACATCCAAAATCTAAACAGGTCAAACCATAAAAGGATGCATAATCGCCTACGCACTAAACTAATAGAAAAAAGGAGGTGTTGAAATCCAGTAGACAGTTTTAATTAAACAATCCAATCGTCGGCCTTAACGGTACTTCGGATGTATGTAAGGTCAAAACCGGTAGCCGCATCAATGTTCAGCAACTAGCAAGTTTTGAGCAAGTTATAGCAAATTTAACAGCCACGGGTTAACAACTGCCTGAGAGCATAACACGGAGGTCAGAGAGTGAGTCCACATATATGTTCTGCTAGCCTGGACGCATGAGCGAGAAGAACAAAAGGGGTATAAAAATTCCTGGCAAACGAGTTAACTTTTGACGAAAACGCACGCATTTTAGTGAGGCTGAGTTGAACAAAGAGAACAAGGTTTGCTGGTGTGCGTATGTGTTATAATCTACCAAAGTCGATATGAGGCACGGAACGCTCTATACGAGAATATGCCTACCTAACTTATGCGAGAAACACGTCACCTGGTGTGACCGGGTATACATGGAGTAGCAACCAGTTCATATGGGGCACACGTAGACCGACTGTCTAGGTTTTTCAGTCACTTTGGGCGAACCTACCTACAGTCATTCGGACTTTGGTTAACCATAGTAACACGGTGAGTGCGGGTGGAGTGAGTTAGTTGGATGCATCGCAAGTTCATTTCAATATAAACAAATGCATGTGACAGCCAAGCATGAAGGACCCACCTTATGGGTCAGAGGATGGAGGGAATCATCCACGGCGGTTGAACCATTGTGCGGGTGTGTGCAGTTTTAGACACCAATTTAAAGTATGGTGAGTGATCAAACCAGGGGCAAAGACCAGAACTCTTTGGAAGACTTGGCTTTTAGGACAGTCTACTTCACAGGAGTGAAGTTTAGTTACTCAGAGACAACCGAGCAGTCAGCATAGATGAAAACTGTTCTATAGGATATTTTAAACCGGAAGGAAAGTCCTACTAGCAGCTGCAAACTTCGGTCTTGAGGATGCACCAAACTACCCCATTCGATTTTAATACATCGAGGAGAGGCATTCTGTTGTAAAAATGCCTGAATCAAAACCTTTGGCGAAAATAAAAAGGCAGTCTTCTAGATTAATAGTCATTCAAGTAGCGGTATAGAGGCGTGAAGACCGACTTTCCTGTCGTCGTTTTTCCTTCCTATGCTAAATCCACCCCGGAAAGGCAGGCCTGCGATTTGAATTTTGGCCGTCTGGTGGAGTCCTTAGAGCAGCTCCAGAGTGGATTATATCTTTCAACTGCCCTCTGCTGGGTATTTTAGATACCTTATCCTCACAGGTCCATTCAGGACCGAACCGCTGTGCCAATACACTCTCTAGTAATAGTCGTGAAAATGCGATTCCCAGGTGGTATGTCACCGGTGAACGCCTTTTCTTCCTTTGCCACTGTCTAGTGCTACAATAGGTCCCTCCTGTCGAAATATATAAGTGAGAGGTTGGGCCCCATGCACCAGATGCGGTTCCAGCTTTTCATTCCGCAACAGTCCTGCCCCACGCATGCCCAGCAGTGACCGTGATGATACGAAGTTGACGAATGCAAGCGTCCCTAAAGGCAGACGATGAATGCCGACAAAGACAATGGAAATAAGAATGACCATTTGTGCCTCATTAGCTTTTACCAGTCAGTCATACCCAACCCCAGGCGGAGCTGCCCACCAGAGACTCGAGCCCATCCCCTGCTAATCAGAAGTCCAACGTTCTAACCCACTGCAACACGGGCTCGTTATCTTGCCGGTTGACATAGGAAATATTGACATTCTTTGACGAACGCTCACCAATCACTAACGGAACTCACTCGTCCCGTTCTGCTTTGGAGCTCACTCTCAGGCCCAGCCAGCAGTCGCACAGCGGCTAGTAGTAGTAAAGGCAGACGAAGAATGCCGCCAAGGACAATGGAGATTTAAATGATCATTTCCGACTCATTAGACGTCATCAGCCAGTCATACCCAACCCCAGGTGGTGGCGCACCACCCGAGACTCGAACCCGTTACCTCTTGATCAGAAGCCCAACGATCTAACCATTACGCAAGTGTCCCTTCCCATACAAACGAGCTAGAATGCACTGGCGGTCTTAACTGCGTTAAAACGCCCGCAGGTGGTCTAAATAAGACCGACAGTTAGTCAGTTCACTACCAGTGCGCGTAGTAAATATGGAGTCGAGAGAGAGAGAGAAAGAGAGAGAGAGAGAGAGAGAGAGAGAGAGAGAGAGAGAGAGAGCAAGACGAATCATTGCGGGGTGTTCCTTTAATTAGGACTGGTTTAGTCGTTGACCGAGTGGTAAGTGCCTACCTGGTCAACAATGCATGCCTTCCCACGTACGTACGACATACATGGGTTGACGGGAGGAGGAGTGCAGGGAGATAGTAAATAAACTCGCCATAAAGGCAAAGGTTTACTAACCTAGCCTCCTCAGTCCAATAGGCTGTTGTGCAAGATATTGTTCCAGTCGGCGACGAAGACAAATCTCCCCCCTGTGGAAAATTTTCCCGAGGTTCCATTATCCGCCAGAAGGAAGTAATTATGATGAGAATTCAGAGCTGTCTCCTGTCGGCCAGCAATGGTACCCTGGGCGTGGTATAGACAGGTGTGCTGCAATCGAAAAGAAGAAGAAGGCCGGGGGGGTTAGGGGTAGCAAAACAGTACGCGGACGTTAGGGAACTAGTACATCCGGTCAGTGACCGATCTCAAGAAATTCTGAACTGCGTTTTCCATTAGGAAGGATTACTTATATGGCCCCCTAGAGAGGACACGGGAAAAGGAACGCCCACCCGCGTAATAAAGGTGGTCTTGGGTAAAACTCCAGAACAGATGAAAATACACGTGTTCTGACCCTAAAACAACCTAAACCGCAGCCCTGATGTTAATTTTAACCCTACTCTAATCCCTAACCCTAACCATACAGGTAATCCTCACTCTAAGCAAAAACCTAACTCTACCTTCCCTAGAACTTGTCACAATGACGCTCATATGATGGACAGTTCCTGTTCTCATGTGGTATTTGGGGGTCCACATAAGTTATGCTTACCAAGTTCTCGATTAGGAAGGATTGCTTAAGTGGGGTTCTGAGAATGCTCATCGTGCAGTATAATCCCATGATATTTCAGATACACGATAATGTCAGCTTTAGGATGCAGCTTCTTTATGATATGATATGATAGGTAAAATCGAATAATTAATATAAATGACAGTGGCAAGGTTATTCGAAAGCACCTATATCTGCCTTTAATGCTAGCCTGCAGGAAATAGTTAAGGAGCCCTCAACTTTTTAGAGGGTAGAAATACAAATGGGAAGACCACTTCTAGCTAGCTGATGTAATTCTATGTGTCCTTCCCACACGCCTTTTTCACCTTCAATAGTATAAAATACGACCAAATCAAAGGAACGCTCACAGGTTCTCCAATAGCCAGCCTAGTTGCGAAATTGGTCCTACAGGGGCTAGGAAAGGTCGCTTTCAAACACTATAAACCCGCGTTTTTGTCCCGATACCTGGTCGATACATTCATCATTATTGCGAGGGAAAGGTTATCAGATTTTAAAGACCTCTTATTCAGCCTTGTTTTTTTTCGGTTGATCAAATGAGACAATTTCAGATTCAACACATGAGCCCACAAGAGCCAATTGGCTATAGGGAGACACACAACACCCATTCGTGAATGGCTCAATGTTTTTCCATCTGATCATGCATTTAAGGTGTGAGAACTGTCCTACATATAGAAGAAAAATAGCACTAAATAGGTTCATGGTTTAATGAATTCATGCATTCCTGTATGTGTTCATTTAACGGAGCCTTCCGCTAAACAGATCGAGGACTCCATGCTTCTTATTAGAGAGGCCACCGAAGTAGTGCTGACTTAACGACGATGCGGAATAGAGATGGTCGTAGGCACATAAAAAATGCGGGCCATTCAGGTAAAAAGCGTTTTCTTAGATGCAACAGAAAGATGGGGCAAGGAAACACACACATTAGCGTGGCTCCTATTGACTACGGCTTTGCGGGATGTTACAAGGGGGTGGGGGGTGGAAAATCACCACAGCATAGAACAATAAAAGGTATCTTTAATAGTAGTGTCAATTCAAGATACCCGAAAGTGGAAAAAAACACACAACTCCAACAGAATGTTTCAAATATGACAAGGTGTCAAGTTGCCGGTGCATGTGCAGGAGTTCGTGGATCCAGAGGACCTCGTAATGCTTCACATCATCGCGTCAGACACGAGGCCTGAGTCGAACATTTTATCTTCAGACAAGTGTCAGCAGAAGCCTGACACGCATCGATTGAGTGACCAGAACGGAAGTGGTGGGTAGAAGATAGAACTTAAGCCTCCAGTGACACGGCCTTGCCACTTGTACACGATCAGAGGAGGAGGAGGAGGAGGAGGAGGAGGGAGAGGGAGAGCGGAAGTTGCTGTACTATCGTACCTCCCCCCTAGCTAAGCATAATCAGATGCTCTTTTCGACTGCCACGCGTCCAATAAAATCCGCTAAACTTCCCGGCTAGCCCAATCCCCAAACTGAGAGGAAAGGTTGTAATTTTCCTTTTAACATGGTCATTTGACTGTTCGTGCCAAAGTGATATTCAAATGAGAGAGCAGCAGACGTGATAGGCGTGGAGGGGGCGGGTAAGATAAGATCCCTACATATAAAGCCACCTCCAACTGTTTTGACAAAGTCGTTTCAATGGGATAGGACCGAGTGTGGGTAGATAGAATGAGACTGATAGCTGAGCAAGCTTCTCTACTCTCTCTCTCTCTCTCGCTGTTTCTCCCCTCCATAACTCGAATTCAGCTGCCTTACAAGTCATAATCAGCCTCGCGGGAAGGTAACGTAGCTCAACGGACAAAGCGTCACGCACATGCGTCACAAGGGGCAGCCAAGGAGCCCGAGAGCAGGCTGAAACGATAGGAATCAGTCCGTGTCTTTTGGGACAATAGAGGCTGATCATAAATTCATGTAATATTATTTTAGCCACTTTAAGCCTGAGTAGACCCCTGAATAAGAGGACAACGCTAGGCTGCTGTTGCTGATATCTTCTTCTTATCAAGTTTCTCCAAGCAGTGCATAATAAAAAAAGATGCAGGCATTGGTGAAAACCACCTACTACTACATCGCGTTTATTTTCATGTTAAATGGCGCGTGGAAAGATGCACAGTTTATTATGGGATCTACGTTGAATATAGGAAATTGGGTATATATTAATCGTTTATTAGATAAAATCACCTCTATCGGTTTTTATGATCGCCCTAGATTAAACTCCTGTTCTTATTAAAACAAGTAAGTGCCCTTTGCCAAAAACTAGTGCCCCTCGAGAACAACGAATATTTCAATGCGACACGGGTCTATGAACCCGTCATACCACAAGTGGTCTTCAGCTACACTTCAGAAAGGCTCTATTTCCCCAGTCCTGTCCTACCATCAATCCAAGCTCGCTTTGCAATTTAGCGCGAGGTTGCCTGTAGTACGGAGTGTGCTTATATCCGTGTCCGACCATTACGTCTTATATACGAACGTATGAAAAAAACAATGATATCCTAATGAGGGCAATTTTTCAATCAACGTAATAATCGTCGGTTTTATGAAGGGAAGACAAAATCAAAGAAACATACACAATGCTTCGGCCATTAATTCCTCCTGCACTCATTTCCATGCCAATATATCCTAATTCAATCGTACTCTGGTCCAAGGAAGAGGTTGAAACTGTATCTAGATTTTGGTGTTTCATACAAATTAATAGAAGGCAGTCTTGCCTTTGTCAGCAATGTTCATTTGCCTAGAGTACGGTATATGTTGTGCAAGTCTATTATCACAGCAATTCCTTCGTTGCTAATTTTACATGCCAAGATCCCCTAATTGAACTCTACTCTGAACTAAGGCAGAGGTAGGATCTGCATTAAGAATTCCGTGGTGGTTTGACTGAACTAACTGACAGCAGATTTTGGGCGAAATAGGCCGAATTCAGCACAGCGACAACGTCACTTTCCTGTAGCCCCTGTCAGAAAGGTGACATATGAGGCTCGTGTGCGTACCTAAAATCCCCGTAACAGTGGTCCGCGGAGAGGAATGTGCAAATGGCAAGCCTGTAATAATAACAACGGGCATGTAACCGATCAAGGTGCCTGGAACCAGAGGGGTCGGTAGAGATTCGATACCTTTGCGCTCCGCGCGTCGCAGAGTCTTGGCATGCGCATTGCCACCTGGTTGAGCGAAGTCTTTTTACGTCCAGTTTTGATTGTCGCCACCCGTTGCTTTGTTCACAGGCACAGTGAGCATGCGCTAATAACGATTGATAATGATGCAGAGCATGTCTTTTTATTTCCGGTAGGACGAAGGTCTAGGACACCCATGAATAGGAGGGCATCCAATAAGAAATTTCTTTATCAGCGAATGCGACAGAGAGCTAAGGGAATAATAGATGGCATGTTCGGCGAGTCAATCTTCTATCAAGTCTTTATTGGGACGGGTGGCGGAAAGAGAAGCGGAGAGGTAAGGGGTATGTACCTCTGTAAAGCCGCATGGCGTAAACTGGGTTTTTTGAATCATGGAACATTTTTGACGCGGACCCAGGATGGGAGTGGTTAGATCGCTTGTTACCGAAGACGGCCGGTATCCACTCCCATCTCCCTCCCTACCACTGACATCTCTCTCCCAATCCTTTCTCGTATCCTTTACCGTCAGCATATCCTGGCGACCCTAACCCACAGTTGGAAACAGCGCCTCAATATGTCGAGACCGCTTCCCACTTCAAACGGGTAACTGTAGGTGGAACACCTGGTTCCTCGTGTTGTTAGTTGAACATTTTCTGACTGTCTGCTTATCTGTCCTAACGTGCATTGAGAGCTCCTCAATCTGTCTCTTACTATGTACGCATGCGTTCCTGCGGAGGGCTTAACAACCTTGTTTGACGTTCCCATTATCAGAAGGTCAGTTCAGGTGGTCTACTCAACCACATGTGCTTCCCTCGACGTCATCGGTCGCTACACCTCCCCTGCCACAGTCCCATCTAACGTTAACCACCCTGATTAAACAGAGAACGTTCAAGCGCCAACCTTCAATTGCGCACTTCTAGGAGGAGGATTGAATAAAAGCCACGCGGGTGTAGCTTGCATGTGTAAGCATGTGGTTGCCCAAAACGTCTTGCTAAAAATACTGTACTCCTTGCGTTTCTGAAAACCTTATCTGCGACTGCCACTAGCCATGGGTTCGAGTGAGAATCCGAAATGCCAGACCAATAAACTCCTCGTTCCAGTGACTGAACCTTCCTCTTCTTCTTCCTCTGGATTGTAAAAAAAGATCGGTACACCAATTAGGAGAGTTGAGGGTCTCGCCAACATGCCCTGCAGTTAAGGAGGACCCTGAAATTAGCGGTCGGGATCGGCAGGGGTTGGAGATAAACCAAGAAAGCAGAATCCGCTCACAACACAGCTAGCAGGTATGAGCAACCATAGAGGATTGAGAGTCAGGTGGCAACGAATTCTGTTTAATGTGACTTCGCTGGAACGCCCACTCAGCTAGGATTCCATTCATACCACCTTGGTTGCGTGGAAATCTGGCCCACAGTATGCGCATCGGGCGTGTGTGGCCCGTGTAAATGGAAAATTCCGCTTTTTATGTCACTATGCTCAATCCCACCCTCGGTCTTCTTAAATCTATCGGGCCCAAGAAGGTAAGGGAAGAGAGAGAGAGAGAGAGAGAGAGAGAGAGAGAGAGAGAGAGAGAGAGAGAGAGAGAGAGAGAGAGTACGGTATATGCTGTGGCAAGTCACCGTCCCAACACCCACCACACTGTGGACCACATTGTGGACGTAGCGGAAATGATGAGCAAACTGTTAGGTGAGTACGTGTGTGTGTGCAAGCCATTAACTGCCACAATACATGAGACCTCCAACCGGAGGCTTTTACGTCAAGCCAGTTGTCATTAAGCTTAATCTATTTTCCACTCGGCTTTATTGGGATGGACCCTTGATGTCTGGGGAAGGGACGAAGGAAGCAAATTCTTTATTAAAATAAAGCTGACAGGTTTAAATCTAGCGCGACGCACAAGGAGTCATGGCCTGGGAGGTTACCAACTGATGTGATAATAATGCACTTCTCAGGACTGGGGTAAGACTGAAAAAGTCCAACGCTCTGGTCAACGGGTCATGGATTAGAGCCTCGGGTGGTTCAGCACCACCTGGGGTTGGGTAGGACTGACTGATGACGGCTTATTAGCTAGAAATGGCCATGCCAGTCTCCCTTGTCTTGGCCGGCAATCATAAATTGCCTATGATGCTAGCAGCTGCTGGTGGGGTTCGAGTGTGTGCCCCAAGGCAGGGTGGGACGAGTGAGTTCCGTTAGCGATATATGAGCGTTCTTATTGTGGTTATATCATTCTCCTCTAGATAAGATCTGAGTTTCCATGAACTGCTTTCTGGAAAATGTGAAGTAGGGATTCAGATCGCGTGTGGCACGCGTAGAGGGTCACTAAGAGTCGTCTTGAATTTGTTCTACTATTAGAACAGCATGGGTGAAGTATGGAACACGGAGGCAGATGCATCAAAATCCTCCAATGAGGCAACCTAAAGACTTTTAAGACTGGTCCGCATGGGCTCAGACTGACCGTATGCTTATGGTACACAGTAACCTTGCTCCTGGAAGGGTGAGGGTGGGAATAAATTATGCGATGGATTCTGTGTAAGTCGGCTGCATTGCAATTCAATCGAAAGTCACGTCGGCAGCCTCGGGAGGGCGGTGGTGGTCCTCGTTACCTTCGGCGGACTATTGTATGCGTTGAGTCCACCGAACTGACTCACAGAGTTGCATCACACTTTGCAAAGGCCTCGAAGTCTAGCATCGGGAAAGTGCCCAGGTACAAATCATCCTAGGTGATGTGCAGGAGGTCCCTCAGTTTAATCAGAACGTTACGGATCTGACAGAAATGCATCTTCGTCAAAAGTCTTTAACACCCAGGCGTGATGCTGCCTTTGCCCTGGCAGTCAGTTTGGTCAATAGGCCCTGTTGTCCTTTTCGTCTAGGTCCCAATACATCAGGAGTTACGAGGTAGGCCAGTGGTAGATCAGGCGTTCGACGTCTTCTGGAGGGGTTTGGAGCTTCAATTTGATTCGAACATGAGTGGATTCATAAAAACACCACAGAAAATATGACATGAAAGCAACTGACGCCCCAGTTAGACGATGGATCGAGCGTCAGTTAAGAGGGTTTAGTTACACTCGGAAACGTGCTCAATGACAGGAATTGTTTTAATTGCGTCTTCGAATACTGCTGAAAGAAAATTTTGAACATGTAACATGCTGTACTTCATCAGCGACTCACATTGAGACCGACGAGGAGTTCGCGCTGCTGAACAACACCCCAGGGAGCAATTCCGAGAGCAACAATATTTGACCCCCGAATATGGACCTCTTCGCCAAGGGCTTCACCAACGTGCCGAGTGACACCTGAGGGTAGAGGACACGATAACAGAAGAACATTAATTTACAGAGACACCAATGAGTCAATCGAATCGAATGGACGCTGTATGCAATGGCTAAAGAAAGACGCTATAGAGTAAAGAAACCTAGTTGTTCTATTTTAAATCCTCGGTAAGATACAGAGATAGGACCCGCTATTCCACGACTTTGCCCTAAGTTCCATGAAGCTTAGGGGTAGTGTAAAGGTTAGGGTTAAAGTAGGGTTTAGAATAAGATTAGGGTAAAGGCTGTAGTTAGGGTTAAGCTTCAACTTAGAGGGTTACTTTCAATTCTCTACTGGCCGTTACCCAGTTGGCATAATTATGCCTTTGAAGTTCCGGAAGATTACACAGTTGGATACGGTCCCAATCAATAAAAGCTCAAGGCTCAAGTTAGGATAACTGGGCTGTCCGCAGTTTTGATTTACTTGGCTACTTTGAGTTGAATAACAGAACCGAGTGCTCGGGTTGGCATTTCACTGAAAACTTCTAGACGAAGTTTGTGCTTGCAGAATGAATGAACCAGCAACTCCTGTCGTGTCCCACTCATATTCCAGCATGCTCCAAATGTGACAAAGAAAACCGATTTCTTTCACCCCTTTACTAGCCAGGGTAGGGAAGATTCAATGAAGCTAGAGGACCCTCCCGCCATCTGTCAGCTAGCTGTCTCGACAACTATATTACACACTATCTCGGGTTACTTTGACATTGCGTGCTACTCCCATAAATGCTTCCGCATTCAAAAAAGTCTTTTGTACCAATCAAATATATTCGTCCTGCGGACAACGAATAGTCTTGCCAAGCGAGACAAACGACATATTGGTGAACTAACATAGTTGGTGAACCTTGCACGGACAATACAGACCCCGAACACTCGAATAGGAATGCAAGAGGTGGAAGCCTCGAATTCTTCCAGTGGCAAAGCGTTCTTTGGTGGTTTGGAGTTCATGCTTCCTCCTAGGGTTGATGAAATAACAAGACGACTTTTAAGAATGCAGACTAACTTAAAGCCATCCTCGAAGCCCATTGAGCAAACCTCTGGATTGCCTTTCACAGAGACGATCAAATACTCGAATTAAGCGGGACCGAGTGACCTGGCAGGAAAGTTGAGATAGGGGCAAAGTGGGCACCCGAGGGACCCAGGAATGATCAGAAGGAATATCAGAGGGGACGGGGAACGAGGTGGGTGGGTGGGGGGGGGGTCATCAGTACAGAACAGCGCACCACCGCCCCAGTCAAGATCACGGACGGGAACGTCGGCGGCGCGGGGGGGAGAGAGCTCACCCGTGTCGAGGCCGTTGGTTATCACCCAGGCGCCGGTTGTCTTGGCGGCACGCAGTAGACCACGTTGTACAACACGTGCTAGTCTGGCTTGCAGTGGTGAGTTTGCTAGTCCACCGAGCACGGAGATGACAAGGCTTGGGACTCGGAGACGCCACTCATGCAACAGCAGATGCACAACCACCTCTGGCGAGGTCTCGTAGTTGAGACGGACGTACTGCACCAAGGGGAAATGGCACGAGAGCAGGTATTAGTATTAGCTGAGGCAACAATTCCAGTGCGTGTTAGAGGGGCAAACAAATGTGAAAACAATCTTCATTAACTCATCTGAAGGTGTATAAGGTTGGGTAAAAAAGAGGGTCCTTGTTTGTCCCGTCATGAATACACCGTGCACACCTGCTTACTGCATAGGAAAGATCTGGAAACTCGATAGCTGGTATTATTTGTGTTTTTTGCATTTCCATAGTGAAAACTGCCTCGAGTTTCCGCCACAGATTCTCCTCTTTTGCAATACTCAGGTGAGCCTTTATTCGGAATTGTAAAATATAAAAAATTTAGAAGTCATTTTTCTTCTTTTTACTTTTTAACTTTAAAGAATATTTCCAGAAGGAAATATTTTTTATAAATTACTACTTCGCATGTAAATTCAGAGTAAATTAGTCGCAGTATGTGTGCGTGGCACGCCCGTCTTCCCGGAGGGGCACCTCTGTCTTCACCTCACAAGACCAAAAAGTAATGTCCCAGATCATCCAGCCTCCGTGGACGAGAGCGCTCCAAGCTCATTAACCGCGAGAAGAAATCTCGCACAATATCCATTCACTCCCAAACATGAGAATATGAGGCCTTCTCTTGTACATTAGCTGGTCTACATCATTATAAAATTCCAAAATGCGCTTTCGCTTCGAAGATATGATTTAGGCGGAGTTTTACTACTGATTATCGTGCAGGATAATCCTAAGATATTTAAGCCACGCCAGGATGCCGGCTTTAGAATGAGCTTCTTTCAGGGACAATCGGAAAAAATTTGATTACTTTTGTAGCATGAATTTTTCACATTGAGTTTCGATGCCCTTTTAAATTTAAATATATTATACAGAAGAAATAAATTTAACTATTCTTGTTTACACTCATTGGAGAGCCAGTTACGTTAATTATTGTTTAAATTTTATGCCTTAAGAAGTGGTATATTTGAGTTAAGTAAAAGTTTGTAAGTGAATGATTTTTTCCTCGTTAATAAGCCCGTTTATTAATGGTGTTTGTGAAGTATACAACAGGAATCGCATTCATTGCCAGAGAAATATATGATCTTCCTCACGCAGAACGTCACAGTATGTAATTTGTAAATCCTAAACGAATGAGTAAATGCAGTTCGGGCTCCAAATTATTCGAGAATTTAAAATAGTTTTTACAACCAACAGACACCTTTGCCTCACCTATAACATTTAAAAAAGAATTACCTCGCTTCAAAATGAGTTCAGAAAAACTGTTTTTCGTTATTTTTTCGAGAAAATGCCTTTAAGTCTATAAGGGCATCAAAACTCAATGGGATAGACAGGCCATTGGATGTATGCACCACAGACCAGTTTACCCGACACTCTCCTGCGTACGCCGTAAAAGTCTTGTCAGAGGCTTTTCAAAACTGAAACGTTTGGGCTAGATCAGTCAGTTTCGAAGGAAACATTTGTGGAGTCTACCTTTGTGGTACCATAGTAAAACTTTGCAAGTCACAAATAGATAGTAAGCACGCTCCAAAAGCCTGCTAGCTTTGCATGCTTTTTGATTCTCACCGCGAATTCTTTTTCAAGCCTAATTTCAGCCCCTTTCGGCCTTCTTTTCAAGGATTTCTTGTGAAGTGGCATCCTACACAGAAGGCGTGACTGGATGTGAACCAACTGGTTGACTGGAATGCATTGACATTTTTACATGTTATGATGAAGTGATCATGTCAGCTGCGCATGATACTCTCATGTCGGGAAGGCAACACCTTCCATAGCATAACATTCACATTACTGCGATAGGCAACGCAAATTTTTTGGCTAAAAATATTATACGAAATAGAAGAAGGAACTCCGATCATGGTGCCTGGCTATTCTCTTACATCTTCGGTAGAACATGATTTATTTAGAACTTGAAATTGCGCCTCTATACAAAATATATAACGAGAGGACGCGTTCCCACATCTGACAGCATTACGCCAGTACAGCAAAGCTCCGCTCCTAAACGTAAGTTGACGGTACACTCAGACTCAGTGCGCGACAATGTAGGTGGTTCAGGTCTTATTCCAGAACAGGCAGTTGTGGAGGCTAGTCGCTTGTTCCAGTACGCAGTAAACCATGGCTCAAGTACTGCAGCCGTCAGCCTGGTAAATACTTACGTATTTGCAGCCTACTGGCAGCTGATAGATTTCAACTCATACTATAAATTTTCGAATCAAGCCTGAGTAGGTTCCAAAGAGGTTACTCCAAGTACGCGCTTTACCTTACTTGGAAATCAAACAATGGCTTAGCGTTGCTAGTAATACTTCTCGACTTTTTAGGCCAGGAGGTTCCTCTAGAGAAACGGGAGCATTCAGGCTGGATAAACTCCTGCTGCGACTAACCTCTGCCACTGTCAAAAGCCACTATTTCAGACGTAAATTTGTATGCTCGACTGACAAAGCAAACTGAAACAAAGAGGCCATGCGTCCATGGCGAGCGGGACGAATAATTACGGTGGTGACAACAGAAAACAGATTTAGCGCCTTAATTCCGTGGCGTCGAGACAAATCGATTACAGGAAAGAGTG
>WEDG01012202.1:0-17500 GCA_017591395.1 Schistocephalus solidus | reverse complement strand
CTCGTACCTCACTACTGCACTACTACCACTCACTAATTACCACCACCATACTACCACTCACAACCTCACTACCACTACTCACTTCACTACCACTACTACTACTCACCACCACCACAACTGCAAATACTCACCACCACCACCACCACCACCACTACCACCACTCACCACACTGCCACTCACACACTCACCACCTCACTACCACTCTCACTTCACTTCACTTCATCACATCCTAATTCTTACCACTACTACAACCACTACCTCACTTCACTGCTACTTCACTTCAATTTCACTTCACTACTACTTCTACTACTACCCACCACTACCACTCACTACCACAACTACCACTACTCACTACTCACTACCACCACCACCACCACCACCACCGCTCTCTATACCAATGGCACATTACCACTGCTGCCACTCACCACTACTCACGCACCTCACTCACTCACCACCACTGCACACACCACCACTACTCACTACTACTACTCTGCACTACTCACTACTCACACACTACGCACTCACTACTACTACTACTACCACTACCGCTACTACTGAGCTACTACTACTACCACTACTACACACTCACCACCACTACCACTCACTCTACTACCACCACCATCACCACTCATCTCCCTACCACTAACCACTACCACCACTCACCACCACCACCACCACTACACACTACTCACTAATTACCACTACTACCACAACTACCACCACCACTGCCACCACTCACTACTCACTACCACCACTCTACCACCAGGAGGGAGGGAGGAAGGGAGGAGGAGGAAGGAGGAGGATGCTACTCACCACCACTACTACTACTACTACCACTACCACTCACTCACTCACTACTACCACTACCACCACTCTCAATACTAATACTACTACTACTACTACTCTACTCACTACTCACTACCACTACTAATTACTCACTACTACTACTCTACTACTCACCACACCACTACTCACTACTCACCACTCACTACCACACTACTTTACTAACCACTACTACTACTATCACTACTACTACTACTACTCACCACTACTACTACCACTACTACTACTACTACTACTACTACTACTACTCTACTAATTTCACTACTACTACTACTACTACTACTACTACTACTACTACCACACACTACCACTACTACCACTACCACTACCACCACTACCACTACTACTACTACTAATACCACTACTACCACTACCACTACCACCACCACTCACTGCTACTACCACTACCACTCACTACTCACTACTACGCACCACTACTACTACTACTACCACTACTACTACTACACCCACTACCATCACTACTACTACTACTCACTACTCACTACTACTACCACTACTACCACTACTACCACCACCACTACCACTACTACTACTACCACTACTTCCCACCACTACTACTACTACCACTACTACTACCACTACCACTCACTACTACCACTACTACTACTACTACTACTACCACTACTACCACTCACTACCACTACTACTACTACCACTACTACTACCACTACTACTACCACTACTACCACTACTACTACTCACACCACTACTACTACTACTACTACTACTACCACTACCACTACTACTACTACTACTACTACTACTACTACTACTAATACTACTACTTTTACTACTTTCACTACTACTACTACCACTACTGCTTCTAATACTACTACTACAAGTTATCCTTAACGTTATTTCAGGCAACTGTAAATCGAGCCAAATGTATCTTCCAGTTAGAGGGGAAGGGGAGGGTGTCAAAAGGTAAAACCCCAACCCTGCAGTAAGCGTTGTCCAGCTGCGGAAACTTCCTATATCCTGTGGCCCGAATTAAGTAAAATAAGTTCTACTTTCATAAAAACTAACATGCCTAATGTTTTATCATGCAATAGCTCGCTGGTTTTCTTCTTGAATCCGGCTTTCAATTTCCTAGTAAGCAGAAGCCAGTAGTTGACGCCATCTTTTCCACCTGGCGCAAACTACGCTGTCGCTCTCCTGCTCTATCGCGAGAAACTTCATCAGGTCAATTTCAGAGCGTGCATGGCTCTGAGGCGGAGTTGCATCCCTTGGTCCTAAAAGCGTCCTCTCCGAGGTTAGTAACCAACTACCCAAGTAAGTAAAGATGATTGCTTTCAAAAAGTTATTAACTCTCATGCCTTCAGCCTGTGTAAACATCTTCAGGTCGGTTATCACCAACCAGCAGCAACAGCAACGGCAACAACAAGAGAAACAGCACACAATTCTCAACAAAGCCTTACTCCAAGCTGAAGGAGTAAACTCTATAAATGACATGCTGGATGACGCCAAACACATTGCTCCTCCTGCGAACCAAGCCCTTTTCAATGGAAGACGCAGCCCGCTGCCATTTTATAGACAATTTGGCATTCTCGCGCAAAGAGGGTTTCTGAGTACTGTGAGGTAGGTGCTTGACCGATACTGTATACTTGTTTGCAAACATACATGCCCTTTAAGTACAAGGGACTATTGTTTTAGATCGGTATTTTTAACTTTTGTTTACCGAGAGAAACAGCTGATTTGAGTGGATTGTATAAAGAACAAATATTGAGCTCTGGCTAAGCCAAGGTAATCCTTGTGTTCGTTTCTCTGGTACTTAGCATGCATCCTGCACAGCTAGATGAACTCCAGTTTTTTTGAGGCTAAGTGACGCAACTACGATAGTTTCTATCCAGTAGGGCGTTCACCAACCTTCGCTGTGTGATTTTTATCGTGTACCCCAGCTTTACGAGAACAGCCCAGGGTCTAACATTATTATGATGAATTAGTAGAATAATATATAACTCAGAACCTCGAGTTAACGTCGATGCGTGTTAAGCTTAAACCGTCAGAGAACGTGCTAATTAAACATGGTAATAGGCAGTGAAAGTCCTTTTACTTCGTTTAACCACGGGACCTAATCGATAAAACGCATTTTCGTTCCCATCGGTTTTCTAATGTAAGAAATTTTGAATAGAACGAGCCTACAGCATATCATTTTTCTAACCCAGCCCACCAATAACTTAGCGGGTTCTCCAAGAAACTTGTGGAATCCTTAGTTTTTTCGCTATATATATATATCATCAGTACGTCATATGCCTTGTGCAGTGAGGTATATACAAGTCAAACATGTGCATGACACTCACTGATGTGTTTAGGATCGCACTCAATCCCATTCTGTCCGCCCGCCCGCCAGCTAGCCACTGGCGATAAACGAACGTTGTGTCATAAGACACATGCCACATATAATGCACACGTATTTTGCTAAATATACAACAGGCAAGACGTAGACAGCTGTTTCACGGTTGTTACCGATCATCAGTACGTCATATGCCTTGTGCAGTGAGGTATATACGTGAGAGTTCGAAACGTCGGATGAATAAAATTCTGGTCCCAGAGAACGCCTTCCCGTTATATATATATATATATATATATATATATATATATATATATATACTATATATATATATATATATATATATCATCGGAAGTACGGTATAACGTCTTTGCCATATAAGATTCATACTACTTGTAGTACTAATTGTTTGTAGAGATAGGGCGTACGTGGTTTATTCCACAGTGGTTGATTGTCTTCGACCCAAATGTTCATTGAAATTTCGGGTCTGACCTAAAAAGTCATGTCCGAAGCACCTGACTCCATGTCCTGCACTTAATAATTTCAGAAATTATTTACCGATATATATATATATATATATATATATATATATATATAAATAGCCAAACAAGTGCGTAACGCTCACTAATGTGGTAAGGATCTCACTCGATCCCATTTGTCCGCCCGCCAGTTACCTACCGGCGATAAACGAACGTTGTGTCATAGGACACATACCATATATATAGCACAAATATGTTGCTAAGAGTGCAACAGGCAAGACGCAGACAGCTGTTTCACGGTCATAACCGATCATCAGTACATCATATGCCTTGTGCAGTGGGGTACATAAACAAGCCAAACAAGTGCGTAACACTCACTAATGTGGTAAGGATCTCACTCGATCCCATTTGTCCGCCCGCCAGTTACCTACCGGCGATATATATATATATATATGCGGGTGGTGAAAAAATATTAGAAGGGCCTTAACTAGTGGCTAAAAGCATTAGAAGCATTCCAAGTGTCATGCCAGCAGTAAACTGTAAACGTAAACAGGCAAACAACGTACTGTTTTTGCATGGACTTGAAGGTAACGTTGGCTAGGCTATATTTCCGAATAATTGTCAGAAGTGGCAGGGGGGATTGCAAGAATGCCTTGCTTATCTAGTCTATTGTATGTACAAGCTGTGGCCAATCCCCTGAAATGTTATTTGAAATGCTGACTAGAAAGGAGTATTTCGGTTAGTATGTAATATTAATTATCATGCAGCATGCTCCCAAGGTATACCAGGCTGACGGCTTTTGAGTGAGCCTCTTTCCAGCCGCCCGCATAATCCGTATTCGTTAACGACTACTTTAGTAGTATGGAATTTTACGATTTATTTCATGTGCGCATATAACCTTTTCTTAATGGAGAGTGTGCAAAAATATATACTTTCTTATATTCATTCGGTCAAAAATTCCATCTTCACATTTTCTGCTGAAGAAAGGTATTTTTAGGTTTTAGAAAACTTTTCGATTCCCCAATAATTTTGAGCCTGACTTGCAATGGTATTTATGCTAAGGATATACAAACTACAATTAGCATATTTTCCGTGGAAGGCAAATCATGCATTTCTCTATGCTATTAAGGAGGCGTCATACAGGGCTCAGGAAATTTTTGTAATTGCTGTGGAACATTAATAAACGGAGTCACTCGATGTTGTAGGAATGGGCACGGTTTTAAAAATATCTCACAATTTGAGACATTTTCTACCTCAAATATACCCCTTCTTCAATTATATAATTTGAAAGACCTAATTTGGAACCAAAGGAGTACAAGAAAGAATACTTTTGTGTAGTTTTTATATAAAATATATGGTGAAACTGGTTGGGGCATCTAACATAAATGAAAAAATGCACACCAATTAAACAGTCCTTTTAATGAGGGTGGTTTTCGCAGTCGTGCGGAAAGGTGCTCATTCAAAAGTCGGCATTCCGGCGCGACTGAAATATTCTGTGATTATGCTGCATGATAATAAATATTATAATTCCACCCATGTAATCCTTTCTAATAAAAAAAGAGAATGTCGGTTAACACTTAATGAGATAGACCAAATACTGTAGTTGAACTGTGTTTTCAAACCTGAATGGTCCTGGATCCCGCCATCAGTTCAAAATGACTCTTGATTAAAATTATAGACGTAAACTTTATACTTTCGTCTGACTTCCATGAACGAATTCCTTGAAACCGGACTTGTCTCGCCAGGTATTGTTTGTGTCAGGATTCCAGTTGATTTGTATCACCTTCGGTGGAAAAGTGCCTTTTCGCAACTACCATAGGGACGTGTCGTGCGCGGAAATTTGTCTAATCTCGGTCCTAACGTGGGTACCAGTGGGACCAACCGATAAAGCAACCCTTCATAGCTGCTTCCTGCCAACACAGAGAATAAATGAAACACGGGTCTGGGCTTTTGGCTGTTTCTCACGGGGTAATGTAGTTAAGCAAGCGTATGTAGATAAAGTGCAGTCATCCAGGTGAGGAAATGCAGTGAACTGGTTGTTTGCTGTAACACCTTCACTTTTGCCTTCACTCCTAAATATTTCAACCTCAAAATAGTGCAGATTTTTAATCGAACCGGGCAATTTTACCTCAAGCAGCGCAGAACAAAGATTTCACTAGAGTATAATAAACCACGGTTTTTTCAGTGACACATTTTGGTATATGGCTTTCCCTCAAGCAGTGTGTAGTGCGTCCTACAGGCCATCTTTGGTCAAGATATTCGCAACAATCCAATTACGTCTTGTGGATGAGTTTTTCTATTGGCGGGAAACGCTAAACCTTGTGAATCACGCCCGTTTTCCCTTTGTTTTGCGGCATTAGAGATTTCAACGGCGCTGCAGTCTATTTGATCGCCTGTGCGGTTTTCTCTCTGCTTCTGGGCTTTGTCTACCTCAAGTTAGATACCTCCAAAGAGTCGGGAATCCAGAACCGTTTGGGACTCTTCTTTTTCGTCTGTCTACAAGTCATTTTCTTCAACACCAATTGTGTAGAGGTCTTCATTCGCGATTTCGCACGATTCAGGTCAGTATAGCAATTTTCTTTGATTATGAACCTTAGTTGAATCGTTGCGCAAGTGTGTCTGTTTTCTACTCGACAAAAGCAACACCCCAAACACTCCAGCTTACCCCCCTATTCCAGCACAGTTTTCGAGCTCCGGAAAGACTCATTGGGCCCCTTTGCATCCCCTCTAACAACGCCACGAAACCCCTCAACGCACCACCCAAACAAACAGCACGGTCCGACAAAGGTGGCCATCGTCGACTACGATGAACGATCTGTCATTCCGTTCTATGTCGGTGAAATTTTGTTTAGGCTGATGAAAAAATATGGAAATGGTTTAATTAACATGAACAAATAATTTTGAATTGATAGCTCAATGGTGTTTAGGGTTTGCAGAAGGGGAGAGCGAACAGGTTTTCTCCACGAATGGTCAAAACACGATTCCATTATTTCGCAAGAAGATATGGCGTCTCCTGGAAGAGGTGTATTTGTGGCCTGAAGTTTTATCCATCTGTACGGCTTGCAAGAGGAGGTTACTGTGACGATATCAAGCAGAATGCGTTACCTGAGATGTCACAACACAGCTACATCCTCGCCTGGTGAAAATATCAACCTCGAAAACATTGTTCTGTTTACGTTATCCCTATTTCTGCCCCTTAATTTTATCAACCCCCGCGATGGTTTTTGGGTTGTGAACTGCATTAATTAACCTTCCTGGGGGTTTTATTGGGCAGCAGGAGGGAAGAGGACCATTCTCTACTACTTGATTGCAAGTCGAGTTATCAAACTCGATATATATGAGCTAGTTATCGTGGTTCTGCCGCACCTCCTGACAAAACGCCTCCAGAATTGAAAGCCACACCTAGTATGAGGAGTAGGTTGCAGGCAAAAGCTAACGCCCAACTCGTGTAGTTTTTGACCTGAACCATCCCTCACAAAGTTTTTTGAGCATGATTCCTGCGGGCCCTTGTGTCAGGAACTTATGCAATGAGTCCTTTAAATAGAAGAATGATCATTTGAAACACCGGACATTAATTACGCTTTCCCTATGCCTACCTGAAATGTGCAAATGTTACCTCTGTGCTACTTTTCTTGACGCTTTCT
Source organism: Schistocephalus solidus (assembly GCA_017591395.1). Classification (NCBI taxonomy): domain Eukaryota; kingdom Metazoa; phylum Platyhelminthes; class Cestoda; order Diphyllobothriidea; family Diphyllobothriidae; genus Schistocephalus; species Schistocephalus solidus. Next base: position 10,223 of record WEDG01012202.1, on the reverse strand, counting down.
GCATCCTCTAACGATCTTCCGTGTTTGGCTGCTTTAGGCAGGAACGTTTCAAAGGCTACTACTGCACATCAGCTTACTTTCTGTCTAAAGTGTTCTGTGAAGTACTGCCGGTGAGAGTCTTTCCTGTCATCGTCTTCCTTCCAATGCTCTACTTGATGGCCGGTCTAAAAGCTGACATATCTGCCATTGCGATTTGGGAGGTTGTCTGGCTAGCGACATCTATCGCCTCCTGCGGTATTGCTATCCTAACAGGGGTTGTCTTCAACCACCTGGAACTTGCCAGCCTCTTCACCTGTCTCGTGTACTCTTGCATGATGGTGCGTATGTTTTACTACTAGTCGCTTGCTACTAATGATCATTCGAGTAAGTATTATGTTTACGAATGTATGTTTTAGGCATTCAGCGGTTATTTACTAAACATGGTGTCCACGTGGCGTGTTTTGAGTTGGCTGCGGTACCTTTCCATATTCTGGTATGCCTTCTCCGCCCAGTCGATCAACGAACTAAAGGGAGTTGAATTCTGCTCGTTGGCTAAACTCTCGCCATCACAACAGCGTTCGTGGGCCATGTCCGGGGTTGATTTCGCTGTTATGGATGATGAGACAAACAAAAACTCTACAAGCTCGCAATTGCAGTCCTGGTAATACCATATCTATGTTTATTTTCCGAATGATTAAAATTAGTTTTTAATTATTCCTTAAAAGGGGAACTCTCGAAGAACGCATACGTTTTCAAACGATTTCATTTAAAACCACCTTTACCTCCACATATCAGATGATATAAATGCTAATCCCCGTTGTCTTGACTTTTGTGCGTATTTTAGCGTGTCTGGCTCGGAATATTTAGAAACTCAAGGCATATCCTTCGATTCTCCATGGAGTCTCTGGAGTAACATCCTTGGCCTCGGTTGCATTTCATTTTTTGCCTACATATCTGCCTATGTCCGCCTACGCCTTTTGCGAAACTACGTTTCGTGATACTAACAAAAGTATTATGGGACTCTTTGGTGCAAAATGCTCCTTAATCATGGGCCTCCTGCCTTTTCATGCTACCCAGGTGAACAAAGAACAGTTGTCACAGATTTTTCAGTGGGAGTGTTCGTGATAGGGAGAAGTAAACACGACGTCCTTGTCGGATGCGATTGAACAGAGCCGATAGTTTCCTTTCTGCAACACAACTACCAAACTGTTAGATTGTGAGTATTGTTTTGAAATTAGTTCTTTTCAATACTAAATATAGTTATTTTTTCATTTACGCCTGCGGCTTTCTTCTGCTCCGTAACATATGCATTGATAAATACATAAATATGCCATTATGTAGAATTAGAGGACTTGGCCTGAGGACCCAATTTTTGCCGCCATGTTCTGGGGACACGTTTACAGTTCCTCAAACACTTCCGATTGCTTATAAAGTATTTACATGGAAAACTGGTTAGATTTCCGGTGACTCCGAGGCCGACAGCGCTGTTTCTTCAGGCCTAACCATGAGCCGAATCCCATGTGCGATACTTGACGCGAATGTGTTACATGAAGTCTGGTATCACGCTCGATCTCGATTGAAGTCGGTTTACGCCCGGTGGATGATTGGGGGAAGCCAAGGAAAGGCACGCTCGACTACGTGCGACTTACGCTAAATGTGATGCTCTTTTTGAAGTAGCACAGCGCGATCCAAGTTTTGGCTTGGACGGTATCCAATTAACGGGCTAATTCTGTCGTCCGGATTGACAGTCGGTATTCACCGCCTTCTCATATGGTGGCATGGCAATTATCGCCGAGTTGATGGAGCCTTGCTTATGTGGACTAAGGAACACGCGGAATGGAGACGAGGTGCCAGACCAGCGTGAAATTTATGCTGCCATTGTCCTGCCATCGAAGCACTCCTCGTACGGCAGACGAACGGTTAGGTTAGATACCAGGATACCTTGGGTGCCCACGGAAGGGCCCTCCGTCTAACTGAACGAAAGCCTGGTCAGTCTCACCCAGCAAAACCACACCGACTACTGAACTTGATCATTTGAGGTTAGTCACTTGGTTTCAGTCCCTCTCGTGGACACAGGACAAATGGTTCGACGGCAGTGGACACAGCAAGACAAGCACGCGAAATATACAGCTCATCTATTTTGTCCAGCTTTGTTTCTCGTTGCCTGCGTTCTGTTCTACGATGAGAAGCCGAACAGCGAGGTCAATGCTTACCTCTATATCCTGATCTATTTGGCGTGTAACGTCCCTGTCACCGTGCCGTCTACCTAAGACAGACAGTACCCACAAAACTGCTCTCAAGCCATCTGACTGGTGCGCAGCTGCTGGTAGGGTTGTTCTGAATGTGGCCGCACACCTGAACATGGAAGACTTAAGCAAATTTAGGTCGCAAATTGTTGGCCCTCAGAGGGAAATAAACAGTTCTATTCACGGACGCACTACCCACGAGCGGCTGAAAGAGGTCTCATAACCATGGTCTTCTTAAAGCAGCATCATCTTCGAAAGACTTTGCACCAAGGGGTCCCAACCATCTCCGCAGACCTCTGATCAGCGCAACAGACATGATTAGCCCGGTGAGGAGAGTTAAGCATTTTTTGCCGAGTGAACCTGGTGCATCAAACCACTCGCGGAAAATTCGACTTACGGCAGGCGGTGCATCAGAAACTGTGGAAAAAATCAAACTGATGAGTGGATCATAATGTTGAGGACATTCAGAGATGCTCTCAGCAAGGTGGCAACAGTAATGTTTTCACAATCCTCTGGACTATAAACAATTCTTAATTGTTCATAACTTTGTCGTTCTTCATTTTGGACGGTGCAACGCAAATCGAGCGGTTAGCTCCTACAACGCTGTGCCCAGCTATTTTGGTGTATCCCTATTTAAAATCTACAAAAAGGTGGTTTATGGTCTTTCACGACATGTTGCTAGCTGTGTATAATAACAGTCCACCCGCTTTGAGAAAAAAAAGAACACTGTAGCCGCCTTCAGGAGCTACATCGGGTTCCACGGAAACTGTGGCTCGCGAACGGCCTTTCAAGACCTGAGAAGACGAGAAAAATACCATAGCATTTCAAAACTGTCACTACCCCTTTATGTGCGAAGTTCCATGAAAAGACCGAAGACTTCTCTCATTGAAGTTTTCTGAAAGAATCTTTGCGGATGTCACTGGATTCTCCAATTGGAGCAAGTTATGTTGATTGATAAATAGCGTGCAAACGTTAATGTAAGCTTTAAAACCCGATAACCAGAGCGGGAGTGTCGAAAAGTGAATGCTCAGTGTCTGCAGTTCGTCCATTGAACACGGAGGTCACTAGATAGGGTAAACGCTAGGACGATTTCAGAGATAATTAAGGGTCCCCGTCTGCAGGGATTTAGATGGAGGTTGCTGACACCTTACTGAACATAACCAGCGTCACAGGAATTGAAATTCATTTGAACATCGTTTCCCCCGATCGGATGAAATAGGGTCTCAGGCCAGTGAACCAGCCGTACCTGCCTACACTCAGATGCACCAAATTCAGAGTAATCCATGAGCGCACTAACTAAGCAGGTTACCGATCCATCATTCGGTGGTAGTGCCAATCGCCTTGCCTTTACTTACTCATGCTGCACCTGGTAAGCGCATTCTATTGCAGCACCAGGGGTTGGAGAGAAAGTGCACACTCTGGTCCAGACAGGTACAGGTGCCTTTGGAAATTTCCAGTCAGCAATTTATCTTTCCAAAACAATTGTGCTAAAAAGATACTGCCTCGTGCATTGGCAGCCAAGCACGCTAAAAACCACAGTTCAGAACACGCTGGACCCCTCCTTTCATTGGCTCTGATTTGCCTAAGGACATGAAGGTCACTCACGAGGCTGGATGATTGAGCAGTCTTATGTTCGAGACGCAGCAGGGCGTTTTAAGGACTCCAAATAGAAACAGCACGAAATTAGGTTCTTACGGACAACCCCTTTTAACATGCTATCATTGCTAGGTTCAATTTAAGGATGAACTCACTTAAATTCCTCGAAAACCCTGAAGACGCTGCTCTTTTTAATTTCCATGGAAATAGCCGCGTGAACTTAAAGCAAATCCGTCAGAGCCAAATCTTTCGGGCTGGTTTTGAAAGTTAAAATGAATTTTTGAGCTGAAATGCATCAGTTTCTGCGGAATAACTGTGTAATATTTACGGGCTGCCAACAAGCAGTCAGTAGTATATAAATGCGGAATGATTTACCATGCTGACAGCACAGATACTAGCTAAAAGTTCAGACTTAAGCGTGAAGAATCCAACTCATCTGTGAACCTCTTATATTTTCTGCCATTTAAGTTCAGTTCAAACGCTACTCTTTTTAATCTATTCGAAATTAATATGTAAAATTATGGGCCGAATCCCTAGCAGCTGCGTCGGCGCTTTTAAGTAGTACCTGCGCTGTCAGTGTGATGGATCATTCAATATGAGTATGGTAAGGACTGCCATTTGGCGCTTGTGAATTTTATGCGGTAATTTCTCAGTCGTTGATGGATGTCAGTTCAAATATCCATATCGGCTTTCGGATCTAGTCCATTAAGCTTTGTTCCCAAAGAATAACTCCAGCTTATCCCTTTACACTTTGGGAAATTAAAAAGGGGCGGACTTGAAACTGGAGCTTATATAACAGATCGAAAAACATGGGGAAGAGCATAAGCCGTATCTGCATCTGAGTTTTTTTAGCTAGCACTTGTGATCTCAGTACAGGAAATCAGTCATTGGTGAAAATGGTCCACGTCGAACAGGAATGACAATATACAGATTAAAGGTCTTTCATGAACGCCTCTCTATGTTCTTTTTCGGCCCGTTTGACAACCCACTCAAAGTTGCCCTGGAGAGCCGCCATTCACGTTTTGCCAAATAAGTGAGCCCTTCATCTAGAGAATAAAGTATTGCCCTATTTCATAATTAATCCGTTGCTGGACCGTCAAAAAGGGTTATGCACATCTCCTGCATCTTGCTGCGGGTGTTCCCTCAACTATCAGGGGGACTACGAGAGGTGACCAATGATAATGTGGCTGAGAGCTTAGTCCGGTGAAACCTCTGTCACAGAAGAGGTCCAGTTTTTAAGCATTTTGCTAGCCTTCATCTTCATTGTTTGCTTTAGAAACGCGGAGCGGTGTCGACCAGGACCATCATAATCAAATTAGGGTGTGGAATTAACCGAGTAAATTTTACTGCAATACCGACTGCTCTACGTCATCCCGTCTGGAAAAGAGTCATGGCTGTCAAACGACAGTAAATAAACCACCCCTGATCCTCCCAATAGCCCTTCCTTTAGCCGGTGATAGCTCTCAGTCTTCGGCATTTTATTCTAAATTTCAGCAGCTTCTCTAACTTGTACTTTAACGGAGGTTAGAAACAAACTGGGCAACGGTGTCTCTCATCTGTTTGAAGCCATCAGCCGGCAGCAACAGTCTATTTATGCTATCACTGTTTGCCCCTACTGCACTGGGAATCCTACTTAGGGTGAGATAATTCAAACCACACCCACAAAACTTTCCCCTCATCAAGGCGGTAAAGAGGCCTCAGCGCGAGCTACTTACGGCTAAGTCACAGCATTTGCCTCCCACGCGTCCCCGAGTCACCTCACAGGGCCTGGCAGGTGAATGAGATAGGGGGTGCACCCTCGTGGTGAGACGCACGGAGGTCAAAGAAAGAACGATTCCGTGACCACACCCTCTCCTCACCCTGCTTTTGTTTCAAGTAGAGCAGGGCATCTGCGTAAGTGCACTGGGGTGTGGGTGCAGGCAAGAGCGTATCACAAGATGTAAACTTCTGACGTCACAGGGCTGTTGAATGCGTGGAGTGACCACCACTACCGAGACTGAGACCATACTTGATGTGGGTACGTACTGAAGAACAGAGTAGGATGGCCATTTTGACATTCCTCCACCAGAAGGGTTAGAAGAAAAAACCACCATGATCACGTGTTACCAACTCGCTCTAAGGTGGTTGCTGGGACTGTGAACGGAAGTAAACCCCGTTATTACTGTTCCCTTCTCAATAAACAAATTGGTTACTAAATGTCCTGACGTAGTTCAGCCTCTCTCTCTCTCTCTCTCTCTCTCTCTCTCTCCCTCTCTCTCTCTCTCCCTCTCTCTCTCTCTCTCTCTCTCTCTCTCTCTCTCTCTCTCTCTCTCTCTCTCTCTCTCTCTCTCTCTCTCTCTCTCTCTCCTCTCTCTCTCTCTCTCTCTCTCTCTCTCTCTCTCTCTCTCTCTCTCTCTCTCTCTCTCTCTCTCTCTCTCTCTCTCTCTCTCTCTCTCTCTCTCTCTCTCTCTCTCTCTCTCTCTCTCTCTCTCTCTCTCTCTCTCTCTAGCGATATTACCACGTTCGCTGGTTACGATAAACTTACAAATTCTAAGATTCCGATAAATTAAATACATGAAGTCCTAAATCCCATGTGGACAAAATTATATCTGCATAGTTATTTAGAAGTAAAGTGGTATGCATCCAGAGCCGCTATAATGAAAAGGAAGGGGTTCTCCGGAAAGCAATCTGGTTTTACTGGTGGATTTTTCGAGCTGGTGACACCAACCCATCGTCGAGACAGAAATGAACACAAACAAGAACTTGGGGATTGTCACACTGGACAGTTCACGTGTCGGGACAGACCATTGCCGTGTGAGAGGAGTGGGCTCAGAGTTACAGTAGGGTTTCTGATCGGAGGTGAGGGGGAGAAAGAGAGAGAACCAGTAATATTCCCTGTGTTGAGAGGAAGGAGGATTGGTGGAGTGAGTGGATAAAACTGGACTACGATGAGACTGGATGGGCCCTCGTTGATGGGAAATGCGGTATGGTCGCGGCAATGAGCATGCTGGGCATTGTTTGAAAACGCATCCGCGTTTGGGATGTCAGACATGCAGAAGTATCTCGTTCGTTTTGGGTCGTCATAGAACTGGCCTCGTTGTCGTTTCCCATTGATGGTGACTTTGCGGTGGTGTGCTGAGGCTGAAGGGACAGTCACGGGATGACACGTGACTGGGTATGTGTCATTAGTATGGTATACTCGGGGCGTTAACTCATATGACCAACCTACACTTGCGGGATCTAGATGGCGCACGTGCAGAGTGGGTTGCCGTTTGTTGCGACTGGGGATGTGGATCTTTTGAGCTGTGGGGGCTGATGCTGTTGCACGGTGCGTACAAAGCTCTGCATGCCAGGAAGACAGGCGTCGGCTACCGAGTCTTGAAACATCCAGACAGCGAGTACTACAGTGCGTCAAAATGTCTCCGCTGGGAGTGCAGGCCTTGTGGTGCGTCCTGCGCTTGAGGGCACTGGCTTGCATAAAACACGATCGACATGCGTCTGGTGCATTGACAGACAATGAGCTAAACAGGAGTCTCTACAGGAGATCGCGTTGTGCAGCCATGCGTGGACTTTGGTTGAGGAGAGTTCTGAGGAACCGGGTTCTAACAGTGAACTGCTGGGCGTTCGGTTCCATAGCGAGTACTCGATCTGGGTGACTCTAACAGCAGCGTGTTTGCGAGAGCCCGAGGTTTTCCGAAATGCAGAAACGATCGAGACTGTCTCCTACTGCACTACCTCTTCGCGTAGGGCTGGGAGGACATGGTTCAGCCTCTGATGCTGCCGTTCGGCGTTCACGGATTCCTTATTACAAAGGTCTCATCTACCATATAGAATCCTATATTGGTAGCAGGAGTTTACAACATCTATTAAGCCAGTTGCCTGTAATACTAGTTCGACGTTGAAGTAGTTATGATATTGAGGGATCCACTGGCGGTCCCTTTACACCATATTGTCAAATTAGCGAAGTAGTTCCTAAAGACCACGTTTCCAACAGTTAAGAAACATGTTATTTGTGTTGGGAGCTCAACAGGATCAATATTGTAAACGCCGGACTACACATTCCATTGCCAAAGTCATGTGGTTTTAAAAGGATGACGAAGCAAAAACAGGACCACAATCATCAGTACTTACTTTCAGGGGCTTGAATCCTGTGAAAGTGATGCGTGAGGGTTCGAATCTATGGTCAAGAGCTTCAAGGCGCCTGCCACAACCACTGCATATAGTGAACATGTACAGTTACTCGAGTCGTTGTTTTGTGCAATGTCGCGACACATCGCGTATGTGCGATGTAGACGCGAGGTCATGGGCTTGGAGTCATCTGAATTATACTGCCTTTCGCAAACTCACAGCTCATAAACCGTTTTTGATGGCAGCGAGAAGTGAGGCTGTCACTGAAAATTTCATTCGAATTATTAGCGATAGTCCAGAAGTTTGTTCATGATGACTGTGGCATCACCTTTGTCAGTAGATTTCAGTTATCAGAAGTCCCTTGAACTTCTTCGGCCGGTTAACGCCTTTGCGCCGCGAGGATACCGGTGGTAAGGTAACATGTCCGTGACATGTCTTCCGGGATGGTCCGAAGCCAATAGAATGGATTTCAAACAAAGCCAAGAAAATGGTAGAGCACTCCAGCTTCGAGGGTATGATTGAATCTTATTCACAGTAGATGGGAGGCTGAGATTTCGGCAGATGTGACTTTTGAAGGTGAACAACTCTCACCTTCTTTCTTTCGTTGTCGGGCCGGAGAAGAGACTAGAGTATCGGCACTCCGCTTGTTGCCTCTCGGTTGTGGCATTACTGGCTGCACAGCCTCAAACACATTTTTCGGGTAGAGCTGGAAGCGCACTGATTTCGAGAATCAGAACGTATTGCTTCCGAATCTGCGGTTTGAACATCTTGATTACAGCATAGTAGAAGCAGCGGTTTTGGTGCCGAAAACCCTCCGGTAGCCTAGTGAGTCTCCACGAAGCCTTGCGACAACTCTTGCTGGCGAAATGCTAGACCAAAGCCAGTCCGGTACGCAAACTGACCTTATGTGAGCGAAATTTCTTCGTGCGAATTACCTTAAATGATGCAGTCAAGATTAGTAACCATTCATCCTCCAGACGGTTCAGCTATGGGCGTGGGTTTCCTGAGCCTCGGACCCCTTCTTCTTAGTAAGCCTCGTGCTGACACCTGTCTCTTAATTGCAATGCGAACCCAAATACGCTTTCGTTAAACGAGTGTTTTCTTCTCATAATATTTTATCGAAAATAAGTGTTAACTCATCAACGGATTCTGAAACTCGGCGGCCTCGGTGGAGTTCAAAACCACGGCAGTAAGCAGAACAACGTGCATAGCCAACTTTCTAACCATATGAGCTACGAGGTCCCGAATGGGACCCGTGAATTATGCAACTTTAGTCCTTATAAGTAAGTCGGTCTGATGGTAGCTGCCACACTCTGTTTGGGAAGCTGTTTGAGCAGTCCGCTTACTGTATCAGAATTTGTGGATTCCACTTAAGGCGCAGTACCTGGACTGAGAAGTAACGGCCCAACTGTGATTAAACTCACGACTCGGTCAGGGTTACATTAGCTCAGGTGTTGGCGTCGGCCGGAGCTGGCCTACGCCGTCGTGGGCTCCAAACTCAATCAAAACCGCCAATTTTCACAATACGACAAAGAAAAATTACATGGTCAGCCATCTATTGCTTGTATATTAGTCTGTTCACCTTCTGAATTTTTGGAGAGCACTTAGTCGTTTGATCATGTTTAGAATTGAAGCCGTGACAGTTGAGGTACAAACATGGTTCGAAGGTAAGTCAGCAAACGAGGTCCCTCCAAGGTAGACGGGAAAAGGATTGACCAAGGCTGTCGGATACGGCTAACTTTCGCATCGTTAATAGGATTTTCCGTAATAGGCTGCGGGGTTACACATTCAGAAACAGCATTATATTCTGGAGGAGCCAATTCTCGATTCTCAGCCTTTATTAGGTCAGCAGCATATGCGTAAAGTTCGCATTAGTAGAACAGAGCAAAGTCAGCCGCAACCGCAAGCGGTGCTATCTTTGCGGGGAATTAAAACTACTGACTGACGTATAGGATTCAAGGTGAACACATCGTCCAAAGACAGTGGCAGATCACACAGGTTGTATGGTAGCTGCTCATTTCCCCGAACAAACTCGGGGACACAAGCAACAACTGATCATCACCATCATTCGCATATCGAAGATGGTAGAACACGAGCTTCCTGTTCGCCTTCTATTGCAGCATAAAACTGAAAATATCTGCCGACCTATTGCACACCAGTGCGCCGGATGCCTTATATATTACCCTAAAGAGCACTAGGAACCGTCCTATTCCGTTGAGGTCAGTGTTGGGAGTTAGGGTCATGGTGAACCCCAACACTGGCCTCAACTCAAACTAACAACAATACGTAACTTTA
>WEDG01012199.1:0-26150 GCA_017591395.1 Schistocephalus solidus | reverse complement strand
TCTTGCACGTTTTTTGTTTTCAAATTACATTCAGATATTCACAAGGATATCTCCTTGCATCCAGATCGTGTATGTGAGACAGGACATCCTAGCTCTGTGAGTATTTTGCTGGAAACTTGCAAAACAAAGTGCCTCTATCGTGAGGTTCCGGAAGGCCATATATATGCAGCATAAGGGCGGCCCATAGTTATCCCAGCAAATGTACCTACTATCGCGTTCATTTTACACTTTTGTGCTTCCAGCTCTCTATAAAGAGGGCCAAGTTAGAACATGCCATGAGAGACCGCTACTCAACCGAACTCTTTACAGGACTGATAAGAAAAACCTCACATTGGTGGTGGGACTCTCAGTCAGCCTGGTTCTTAAACAACAACACAGCTAACTTAACACTCTGGCCTCAGCCACCTGAGGTACGAGGCACAACCGGAGCTGACTTGAATCACACTTTGCCAAGTTACTCCGCCCAGCCTACTGCAACATATGGCATCCCCCAATACTGATAAATTAAGATGGTGTGATTCAAAAATACGGCTCCTGGTGGGCCCTCGTAGTTCAGGTCGCTACAGCATTGGCTGTAAAAGGTTTCTCCTTTGCGGCCGTGGGTTCGAATCCTACAGAGGCCACCGAGTTTTTCCCGGCTTAGTCAAATGAGCCGTTCACTTAGTCATGAATGGATTTTCGATGGAACACCATGATCCATCTCAAACCCATAACTTGCGTGTGAAAATGAGCGCCATTCAGGCTACTGTCGTAGTATAAGAAAGCGAAAAGTGCAGCCGGATGAAGCCAATAGAGCAGAGAGTTAATTAATGCTGCAGTCGCTTGATTGCGAGCTGTTACCATCACTTCAAACAGAGGGGCCTATTCACAAAGGTAAGCAATTACCATACTAATAGTATTTTCAATGGACTGTTTGCTGCCGCTCTAGAGATGCGTCGTAGAGCTAACGATGCCGCCATTTACATATGCATGTGGACAGTATAAATTAAAGACAGTCGAATTATTTTGTAGCTGACAAATGGAATTTTAAATAGCCAGCTAGAAACACATAAACGTCAATTGTACCGAATAAGGTAGCCGATCACCAAGATCAACGCAGACAAACTCACGACAATTTGAACTGCCGAAGATTCGCTTCAGCCGCCCGATTCCTAGATCAGTAAAGACTACGTAATTTGATATCAAAGATATTCCGCACTACGCATAAGTTTCAGAACGGTAGGGTCTTAAAGGTAGTCCGAGGTACGCTGTGATATTGAATCTGCCTCTTAAACTGTGTAATTGTGGAAATGGCGTGTGGTAACGTCGTTTTTTATAGGTTCCTGTTGTGAATGGAAGAGGGATCCATCTTATTATCGTTTTACCAAAAGCGTTTAAAACAACAAAATGATTTTCTTTTTATACGGTTAACAGGCAATGTCAAAGAAATATATAATGGAGATCAGGCTATCATGGAAACAAACAAAGGAATATATATTAGTGTTTGACCTAAATTAACGTTATTCAGGAAAAACTGCTTTAACGAGTAGATAATAGCCCTTGGAACACGGAATCGATAGCGAAAGTGCAGAATTTTCAGTTTCTATTTCATTTAACCAGGATTACGACACGACAAGGGTATCCACGAACGTTTGCTTACCTACCACTGACTGACTCACCGATTTCGGCCAGAGACAGTCTTATTTCCTCACCGATATGACCTGGGACTGCGCAGAGGCCACGTAATCTGTCCCAGTGAGAAAACAGATTCCATCATTGACCGGCAAACAGAATCGCCCGCAAGGTGTTTTGTATGCAGAACTAGTGGTAATTCTCTTAAGCAATGAATAATCTTGTGAGATGTTTAAATTCCTGGGTAGATTATTCCATACTGCAATGTCGTTTACGAATAAACTGACGATACCTTAATGTGCGTGCCAGAGGAAAACATAAAAAGACATCATGGTGTGCCGAGATTGGTCAAGCTGCTCACGGTGTAAAGACGATTAAATTTATGACAAAGTAGAAGATTAAACAGTAAAAACATTCCTTATGTAATCGGTGAATCCGTGAGGGATCAAATCATGCAACCTCACAACGTTGTTGGAACGTCAGTCATCCGTGTTCAGAGAATGAATCTCTCCTAGAATATATATTTCATATTTGGTTAGCGCCAAGACAGTACTGTCAGAACAAATATTAGTAGCGAAATGAAATTATGACAACGTGTGCAGATAAAATGTACAAATATTTAATAATGTAGGCAGATTTTGTCCTGTTGGGGCAAAAGTTAGCGTTGTTTTTAAAGTAATTGTGAATTAGAAAATAGGACGTGCAAAAACTCCTACCTTGAGAATGGAGGCAGCGTACAATGGGCCTCCAATTTGAATAGAGAGTAGGATAAAAACTGCTTAGGAAAATATGGAAGGTGTTAGAGTAGGCTAATACTGCAGTAGAATTTGAAAATGAGATAATGAAACGTCGATATGGTTCGTTCTTAATCATTTAGGCACATCAAATAAATCTCACGAAACGGCTTCAGTGAACTTGAGGCCTCAGAATATTTGGATCAAGAATTAAATTCTGGTGATGGTAAGTATCCAACGAAATTGCAGCATTTAAGACTGTGTACGTCCTATTTACTTCATCTTTTGAATGACTGCTGGTACAAGGAGACATAATGGTTCCTGTGGGACTCGAGGTAGAGATAAAATAGTTTCAAGAAGGTAAATTAAATTCCCGATAGTCTTTTCTCCGAGTCATAGAGAAAGCTGCTTGGAAAAGACGAGTTAAATAAAGGATTACTAGAATCAGTGTTAAGATAAATGTGCAGTCTTTGACTGAATGCAGATAGACCAGATATCAACCTTATTTCAATTGGTAATTTATTCCAAAGAATTATGTTTCTAGAAGCAAAGAATAGAGAGCGTTTATATGTGGAGGATACGGGAGGCGGTATAATTAGTGCCGAATTTCTTAGCTTATAAGGAAGACGAACGGGGGTAATGACAGAAAGCTTGTGGAGATTTGAGCTATTATTTAGTCGAAATGGAGACAAATCTTGTGTCCAGTATCCTGAACCCAATAAATTTAAGCTTCGTCAGCTGCGATCTACTTGAGTAGGAAATATTTGAAAGAGTCGGATACAGGAGTTTTTAGTGAAATTTCTTTGAACACTTTTAATTTTTGAATGACTAGATTCGTTCATTAAATCGAAGAAGGTGCAGAAAAATTCAAGATTTGGAAGCACAAACAAACGATAAAGTCCTAATTTAATTTCAGGAAGATCGAAATTATAAGAAATAAAGTTACAAATCTGAGCATATTTGGCCGTAATTCTATCAACATGAGAAAAAAGATCTAATTTCTTGGTGTAGCCCCAGTCTTTGATGGTGGAACATTCAATCATAGGTCAACCATTAAAAATAACAGGTTGCGGCAGCCTTGCTGGCCCAAAACTCATGTATCGACACTTAGAAGGTGAGAACTCCATAGGAATGTGGAGGTCCGCGCAGAAAGTTAGTCTTAGTCCGAATGAATTTGTTCTAGGCATCGTCTGGCCGTACAGTTAGAGACGGAATAAACAAATTTGAGGTCATCAGCATAAATGTAAGATTGAGAATATTTAGCTATCGACAAAAAACCATTTATGTAAAGTAAGAAAAACAAAGTAACTACTACGGTACCATGAATAACATCACTTAAAAAAGAGGAAGCACTCGAGTATGAGGATCTAACTAAAACGTTTTGGTTTCCGATCAGAAAGGCATGAACTAATAAAGTCATAAGGCACTTTATCGAAGGCCTTACTAAGATCAAAATAGATAAAAACTACAGATAGATAATAATTACGAAAAGAGGTTAGTTGATTTAGAAAATAAATTTTGCAGGTTTCACAAGAGCGGTCCGGTAAATAGAAATGTTAGAAGGAGTTGATAATTGTATTACTTTTGCAAAATCTGTAATTTGTTTTGCAATTAAATTGTAAGAAGAGTTTAGCAAGAGAGGGCATTTTATGAACACTGCGATAGTTAGGAATTTCAGAGCAGGAACCAAATGTAAAAACTGTAATAGAAGTTATCCAATAATCGGTGAAGAAACCGTTTTCGAGAAATACTGAGAATAATTTGCTTAGTAAAGGTGGAAAATCTCTTAACTGTTTAATAAGTGAGTTTGGAATGTTATCAGCTCCAACCGAATGGGAATTTTTTAGGTGAAATGTTTCTTTTTGAATACTTAAAGGCAAGAAATTAATGGTTGTTAGATGATAATTTGAATTTTAAAACAGATGAATTGAGGTAGTTAGGCTAGTTTCAATAGTAAAGTGGTTGGCAAAAAATGCATTCAACTATTCTGCTTTGCCCAAATCCTCTGTAACTAATTTTTTTTTCAGTCAAGTACAGGCAGACTTACATTCAGACGCTTAGCCGATGATCGCACATGGAAGACTTGAGCAACAGACTTGGATAAATTGGAATCACGGAGTGCCCTAGACTCCCTATGTTTATCTCGCGCGATCCTTATTTTCAATGCTAATTCAAATATGTGTGCTATCCTTAAGTGAACTGACAAAGAGCTTTTAGACGGATCGTTAATTTGCTTTCGTAATTATTCAAGTCTGTTTTGGAGAAAATGTGGAAGAGTAGAAGAGGCTGTATTGGAATAAAAAATCTGAAGCGGGATAAAAGCCTGAATTTTTTTTCTGTAAGGATCTGCACTAGCTCATTGAAAAATTTTGGATCGTTGATTAAAAATATGCTATGCCAATTTAGAGTGCTTAAGAAATCATTTATAAATTCATGGTTCGTGTAAGCAAAGTCGAGGTTATTGCATTTTACCTCAGGCTTTGTAGAAAGGGAGACTGCAAAACAACAGTGAAGTAGTTAGTGATCACTTGTTAATAGACCACGATCTAATTTCATAGAGGTTAGACATTATTTGTAAAAATTAAATCTAAAATGCTGTCGTTTCTAGTCACTGAAGTAACCAGTTGGGACAAGTTTGAAAAGTAAATAGAATTGACCTATTTCTGAAGATTTGTGGAGAGAAATTTGCCTGCCAGTCGATGTCACGCAGAGTGAAATCACCTACACTTATTTTGACATCAAATTGATTCTCTGAAAATTTTTTTCAAACAGTTCACAGAGCTCGCTTTCTTTTTGGAATTTATATTAGGTAAGCACCGGAAAGGCACTGTCTAACCAAACATTAGTAACGAAACTAAGTTATGACAGTGTGCAAATAAAATTTACAAATACTTAATAATGTAGACAGTACTGCTCCTGTTATGTCAACAGTTAGCGATATTTTGAAATTAAAAGTGAACTAGAAAGAAAGGCATTGAAATATCTCCTACATTAAAAATGGAGGCAGTGTTCAATAGGCCTTCATTTTCGAAAAGAAGGTAGGAGAAAAAAACTGCGTAGGAAAATAAAGTCTGGTGGTAGAGTAGGGTAATACTGCAGTAGCATTTCAGAATGAGATAATGAAACTTCGAGATGGTTCGTTCTTGATCACTTAGGCGTATGAAACAACATCTCACGAAAATGCGTCAATGAACTTGATGCCTCAGCACCTTAGGATCCAGAATTCAATTCTGATGATGGTAAGTATCCTACGAAAGGCAGTATTCTAAACTGTGGATAACTGAATGTGTACGTCCAAATTACTTCATCGTTTGGATGACTGGTAATGTAAGGAGAAATCATGGTTCATGGGAGACTCAAGGTAGCGAAAATATAGTTTTAAGAGGGTCACCTAAATTCCCGATGGTCCTTTCTCCGAGTCCTGGGGCAAGCTATTGGGAAAAGATGAGGAAAATCACATGGAGGATAATAGACACAGCCAATTACTACTTTTTTATTGTGCGGGTGGATAACTGAAACAAAGCATAAATTTCCAGAAAAGGAAGAAGTGCTCAGCTGAAAAAGAAAATGTACAAAGGATGACTTAATATAAAGATGGCAAACACCGCCACGTTTTTCAGTGCGGTTTTGTTTGTACAAATTGAAGTTATCTATAGCAAGCGTTGAGTCAGAAATAAGACAGTGGACCCAAGATTCAGTGATGCACAATACATTTGGATCAATCTCAAAAACTACTGTTCCTAGCTCAGCCATCTTATTTGCAGCTAATCTCGCATCAAGTGAAACTGAACTGAGCGTATTCCTGATCTGCAGGTTAAGCTCATCAGTATTTATAAAAAAGGAGATTTTGCGGCGGAGAAGAAAACTGGAGAAAAGAAACAAAAGTGAGAAACGAAATTGCTCTGGTCGGCAAATTGTCGCAATTTTGACTGTTAAAAGAACTAAGATTATTGTAAAATGGCCTATTTGGCTTAAAACCGTGGAAGGGAAGGCTACATTGTGGCGTGGGATAGATAGAGGGTGGCATAGAAATGAGATTTTGACGGAAGTTAGCATAAATTGGCGTAAATCGTGTTTTTAAAAAAGAATAAATAATTGTGTAAAACTGTTAACATAAAAAAAAACTAACATTATTTTTGTATTTTGGACATTTTGGGTTTGAAAAAATGCTAACTTGAGCGTTCGCATCTGTTGTAGATGCTGAGATGTTAGCAAGTTTTCCATCGGTAATGACCATACTGATTTTGATGCCCGTCTTAGTAAATAATAATAAGAATAATAGTTGTATTTACTGCCGGTTTACAGGCATAATCAGACGAAATATTCAGCGGAAATCGTGACGGCAGGGAGAAAACTCCTTAATATATATCATTATACGTGTTTTTCCAATCTTTCTGTTATTTAGGAAAAAAACTGATGCCTGTGAGATGATAGCGGTTCAGATCAGGGAAGGGCTTAGCTAAGTGCACTCTGTTTGCAGTCTCTCTGTCTTTTTTATGAACCAGGATTCTGCACCAGGCATGAGTACATCCGTGAACGGTTGCTCACTGTCTGCCAAAGAAGTTAATGGTGTAGGTTGCAGATACTGTGCCATAGCCCTCAAGGTAAGACCTGGGATCGGGTTCAGATGCCACGCACTCCATCGAACTGGTAAATAGATTCTACCGTTTTGGTGCCCAGAATTCTTTGAAGCTGTTCTGGATGCAAAAAATCTGGTAATAGTTCTCTTAAACAAAGAATAACTTCGCGTTATTTTACATTCTGTGGTAATTTATTCCACCTGGCTATAGCGTTTACCGAAAAGAATCGACGATACTTAACTGTGCGAGTGAATGGAATAAATAAAAAGACATTGTGATGACTGCGGTGCCGAGGGTGGTCAAGCTGCCTCACAGTGGTAAGGGCATTAAATGTACGACTATTCAAAAGCCTAAACAGTAAAAAGAGTCCCTTCTGTACTCGAAGAAACCATAAGGGATCAATGTTTATAAGCCTACCGGATTCTTGATATGACACATTACGGTACTCCAACGATAAAATTCTTTTTGTAAAGAAATGCTGGACCGATTCTATTTTCTTCCGTTCACTAGCGCGCAGAAGGCCAGGACTAACGTACATTTATGACTCAGATTAACTGGAGTTTTCTTAGGTTATCTAGATTTTACAGATGAATCAGGCGTGGTTTGCTTTCGAGGGGGAAAGAAGTGACGTAACCACGATTTCCTTCGAACCAGGAACAAGGTGAATGGGTGAAGATTCAAGTGGAATCGAAATTCCTGTTGATCCGGAGGGCCTTGGTCATGCCTAAGCTAGAGGGCCATCCTCTGAGATAACTTACGGTATTGTAGATGTAGACCTAGGCTTCTCGTTTGCTTATGAGGGTGAAAACCTGACGTTCTATTGGGGATTTATCTCTTCAGATAAAGAGATTGTTTTCTTTCAAATATTGAGCTGAGTGCTCATGTTTAGAGAAAATAATGTCCACTTCAATCACTAAAAAACGTTTGACCAGAATTGGCGGAGTTTTGCTACGAGAAGACAACCTTTTTGCTTCTGTCACTTTTAGGTTAAAGCCGCATGAGTAAAGGAACTGAAATGCGACGTCCAGGAGGCTTTTACTCTTAGGGACGTTTTTAAAAAGAATGCTTAAAATTTCTCTTATGTCGATCATCAGACTCCATCCTTACCATGTTTATAAACGGCTCAAGTTACTCTTTTAGAGGCTTTTTTCTTCCTTTCACTAGTGCACAGAAGGTTTAATAGAAACGATCAGTATTACAGGCCAGGCCTCTCACACATTTGCTAAATGTGGGTTCTTATTTCGATAGATTTAAAATTTTGGAGGATAAATCCAGTAGTTCTGTGGGTTTGAAGACAATCAGGGCGCAATGCACTAAAAGATCGTAGAAATATTTTATTTTCAGGTCCGTAACAACTGCAGGCACATTTAGGCGGTGACCATATAAAGCTTCGTTGAGGCTGATAATCGTCGCCAACACCTATAACGGAAAATTTTGCCAAAAATGAAAGGCAACACGTGCAACATCACTGGGAAAAGGCCTTAAGATCGTTTTTCAAGAGTTCAAGCACGATGTTGTTATCTACCGACTTTTGAAGATAGTTCCCATTTTGTTTCTGATATACGTGAACTACTGCCTTGATTTTCTGACATGCGAGAAGTTAATGTTGGCTGATGATCTGAAGTTATAAAAATCGATTGAAAAACCGGAGAATGCGCGGAACTTGTAAAAAAATTAGATCGATTGCAAACATGGTGTGATGAGAGGCTGTTGAACCTTAATTTCAGCAAATGCGAAATCATCCGACTGCGGTCTAGTTACAGAAAGATTATAAGGTTTGAATATTAATACTTTCTCAGTGGTCACCAACTCGAGTAGGTAAATGTTCTAAAGGACTTGGGTATGTGGATAACACCCACTCTCAAACCATCGTCGCACTGCGCAACTAAAGCAAAGAAAGCTATGTATACCTTAGGAGCGATCATGAGGTCCTTCGTTAATTTTGACGTAGAGCTTTTTGGGCGCGTGTTTGGAACATTTGTCTGGCTGGTGTTGGAATATTACGTTCAGGCGTGGCACCCCTGGTTGACTCATGATACCGCTGTGTTGGAGAAAGTTCAACGGAGGGCGATGAAAATAATCAGTGGATTGGAATGCCTACGTTATGATTACCGACTAGAAAGACTTAAAATGTTTCCTCTCTCTTATAGGCAATACAGAGGGAATATGATCTTAGTCTTCAAACTTCTCAGTGGAGTTGACTGTGCTCTTCAGATGGCCGACTTTTTTGAATTGGCAAAAATGAAAAATGTCGGAGGACACCAATACAAACTGAAGAGAAACAACGCCAAACTTGAAGTGCGGGCCAACTTCTTTTCCCAGTGGGTGATTGAAAAATTGAACAAACTGCCAACTTCGGTTGTATAGGCTGAAAGCTTTGAAATGTGTAAAAGAAGATTGAATTTTTTTATTGATGGACATATATTTAGCTGACATCAATGACCGATATACTATAACCACTATTGTCATGTAATATTTGTATATTTTGCTAGCGTATATCTGTAAATAGGGTTTTCAAAGGCTCTGCCTATCTCTTTTACATATACTGAATTAGAGATGTGGCACCCCTGGATGAAACAGGACTACCATCTGTTGGAGAAAGTTCAATGGATGGTGATGAAACTAGTCAGTGGATTAGAATGCCAACCCTTTGAGGGCCGACTTCAAAATCTTAAAATTTTTCCTCTCGCTTATTGGCAATACAGAGAGGATATGATCTGACATGACAATCTCTGAGGTAACCAATACAAACTGAAGAGAAACAACGCCAAACTTGAAGTGCATGCTAAATTCTTTTCCCGCCGGGTGATTGAAGAATGGAACAAAATTCCTTCTTTTCCACGCCCCACTATAGCCTCCCTTCCATGGTTTTCAGCCAAATATGCCATTATACAATAATCTTAGTTATTAAAACAGTAATATTCCGACAAATAGCAGACCAGAGTAATTTTGTTTCCCTCCTTTTTTCTTCTCTCCAAATTTCTTCTCCGCCACCAAATCTTGTAGGCATTGGTACAATTTACATGTTTGTATCTTTCTTTTTCACCTGAATCTTTATGTACGCTTGTTTTAATGTGCACAATAACACACAACAGCCAGCTTCAACACGCATGTTCGACGTCTTCTGTTTTCGCTGTTTCAAGTAACCACTGCTCTCTTGATTATACTGATTTGTCTCAATTACTAGCAGTCAATTGCAACTATCTGTCTTTATTTCTCGATTGCATTCTACCGAACGCCATCTCAATTGAACTCCTGACTCTGTTCATCGTCCTTGATGCATAGCTTCCTGGATCTAGTTCAGAGTTCAGTACAATCCTCTACAACACTTACTATCTCAAAGCTGCGTTTTTTGTGTCTGAATTCTAACAATCCTATGTCATTTTTACCGTCCTTTTGTCGTTTGTAGTTTAGACCCAATTCCCCACTTAGCGTTAATTTATTTTGTACACCTTGGTTCTTAGCAGTTTTGATCCTTGTCTACACTACAATCTCCTGTTTTATAAATAATGATGAGCGTAACCTGCATATCAGGACTACGCTTAGTTCAGTTTCACCTGATGTGAGATACGATGCAAATAAGATGGCTGAGCTTAGAACAGTAGCTATTGAGCTTAATCCAAATGTGTTGTGCGTCACTGAATCCTGGGTTCCTGTCTTAATTCTGACTTAATGCTTGATATAGATAACTTCATTTTTACCGACAAGACCATGCTGACAAATGTGGTGCTGGTTGCCTTCTTTATATTAAGTCATCCTTTGTACAGTTCCTTTTAATCTGAGCACTTCTTCCTTTTCTGGAAATGTATGCTTTGTTTTAGTTATCCACCCACACAATAAAAAGCAGTAGTGTGCTGTGTTGATAATCCTCCGTGTTATTCTGCCAATGAAAGCGAGCTCTATGAACTATTTGAATAAAGTTGCAAGGACTCAATTTGATGTCAAAATAAGTGTAGGTGATTTTACTCTGCGAGACATCGACTGGCAGGCAAATTTCTCTCCACTAAAACTTCAGAAATTGGTCAATACTATTTACTTTTCAAAATTGTCCCAACTGGTTACTTCAGTGACTAGAAACGACAGCATTTTGATTTAATTTTTACAAATAATGTCCAACCTCTCTTTATGAAATTAGATCGTGGTCTTTTAACAAGTGATCGCACACTACTTCACTTTGTTTTCCAGTCTCCCTTTCTACAAAGCCTGTGGTAAAATGCAATAACCTCGACTTTGCTTACACAAACCATGAATTTATAAATGATTTCTTAAGCATCTAAATAGGCATAGCATATTTTTAATCAACGATCCAAAATTTTTCAATGAGCTATTGCAGATCCTTACAGAAAAACAATTCAGGCTTTTATCCCGCTTAAGATTTTTTATTCAAATAATTCAGTATAATTCAGTATATATAAGGGAGATAGGCAGAGCCTTTGAAAACCCTATTTACAGATAGACGCTAGCAAAACAAGCAAATGTTACATGGCGATAGTCGTTTTAGTATATCAATCATTGCTGTCGACTAATTATATGTTCATCAAGTAAAAATGCATCAAGTCTTCTTTTAAACATTTTAAATACACCCTCTTACACTCTTCCACATTTTCTCCAAAACAGACTTGAATAATTACGAAAGCAAATTAACGATCCGTCTAAAAGCTCTTTGTCAGTTCACTTTATGATAGCACACATATTTGAATTAGCATTGAAAATAAGGATCGTGCGAGATAAACATAGGGAGTCTAGGGCACTCCGTGATTCCAATTTATCCAAGTCTGTTGCTCAAGTCTTCCATGTGCGATCATCGGCTAAGCGTCTCAATGTAAGTCTGCCTGTACTTGACTGAAAAAAATTAGTAACAGAGGATTTGGGCAAAGCAGAATAGTTAAATGCATTTTTTGCCAACCACTTTACTATTGAAACTAGCCTAACTCCCTCAATTCCTCTGTTTTAAAATTCAAATTATCATCTAACAACCATTAATTTCTTGCCTTTAAGTATTCAAAAAGAAACATTTCACCTCAAAAATTCCCATTCGGTTGGAGCTGATAACATTCCAAACTCACTTATTAAATAGTTAAGAGATTTTCCACCTTTACTAAGCAAATTGTTCTGTATTTCTCGAAAACGGTTTCTTTACCGATTATTGGATAACTTCTTATTACAGTTTTTACATTTGGTTCCTGCTCTGACATTCCTAAATATCGCAGTGTTCATAAACGCCCTCTCTTGCTAAACTCTTCTTACAATTTAATTGCAAAACAAATTACAGATTTCGCAAAAGTAATACAATTATCAACTCCTTCTAACATTTCTATTTAACGGACCGCTCTTTTGAAACCTGCCAAATTTATTTTCCAAATCTACTAACCTCTCTTCGTTATTATAATCTATCTGTAGTTTTTATCTATTTTGATCTTAGTAAGGCCTTCGATAAAGTGCCTTACAGACGACTTCTAGCTAAACTAGAGGCAATAGGATTTCGTAGTCTCCTTACTGATTTTATTTTATCATATCTATCTGATCGATTTGCGTCTTCATACTCAAGGTACCGTATTAGGTCCTTTTTTTTTCTTACTTTACATAAATGTTATTTCATCGATAGTTTAACATGCTCAATCTTATATTTATGCTGATGACTTCAAATTCGTGTATTCCTTCTCTAACTGTACGGCCAAACGATGCCTAGAACAAATTCATTCGGACTTGGACTATCTTTCTGTGTGGAGCTCCACATGCCTGTTGAATTCTCACCTTCTCAGTGTCGCTACATGAGTTTTGGGGCAGTAAGGCTACCGCAACCTGTTATTTTTAATGGTTGCCCTATGACTGAATGTTCCTCCATCAATAACTGGTGCTTAAGCTACACCAATAAATTAGATATTTCGTCTCATGCCGATAGAATTACGGCCAAATATGCTCAGATTTGTGACTTTATTTCTTATAATTTCGATCTTCCTGAAATTAAATCAAGACTTTATTGTATGTTTGTGCTTCCCAATCCTGAATTTTGCTGTCCCTTCTTCGGTTTAATGAACAATTCCAGCCATTCAAAAATTAAAAGTATCCAAAGACATTTCAAAGAAAAACTCCTTCGGAAAGAATTGATGGAGAGAATTGGCAGAGGAGAGAAACGGCTGAAAAATCAAAGACGGTCAAATAGTCCACATAAATGGGTCATTCCTGTGGCTAAAAACCTGTAACAATGAAGGCTGGGTCTCCCCGACGAATCGATCATTGAAAGTCATCTCCGCAAATGTACAAAGCCTGTTCAACAAGCTGGATGACCCTAAGAAACGTTTTTGACGAAATAAAACCAGACGTTATGGCTTTCACTGAAACGTGGCTTACTGCAAAAAAATAACTGATTCCGAAATATCCCTCAGAGGATATCAGCACTTCAGGAGATAGACCAAGTCGAGGAGGAGGAGTCATAGTTTATGTCACTCGCAAGCTGACCGCAATGGCTGACATACATATTCCATTACGCGATGTGGAAGTCTTAAGCATTACTATATCTGCTAAGTATTCTAGACCACTGACGATATCGGTTTGTGTACCGTTCGCCTTATCAGACTTCTGATCAGGATCTCATTCTCATAACGGAACTCTACAAAGCCAGCGAGAAGAAAGCTGTCCTCATTGTTGGGGATTTTAACGCTCCTGATATTGACTGGAAAACATGGACTGCGCCGGGAATGCCAGATAACTTCAACCACAAACTACTACAATGGGCAACAGATAAACTTTCTCTCAGTACGTCACCTTTGGAACACGGACGAGAGAAGGACAACTAATCAAACTGTCTTGACCTGAGTTTTTTACCCGAGATGAGGAAAAATGTGCTAGACATACAGGATCGACCGCCATTAGGTTCAAGTGATCACGATTACGCTGTGCTTCGAGTACTCACTGTTTTTCCAAAACCAAATTTACCCGATACTTGGGTAGAAACATTTGGAAGGGGACTAATCACTTATGAGAAGACAACTGTCAGAGATATCCTGGGAAACAGAACTACATGGTGAAACCAATAAAGATTGGACGACATTGAGTTCGTCATTGAAAAGGATTGTTTACCTCAACTGTCCTCTCAGGAAAAAGACAACCACAAACCGCCCAAAGTGGATAAACTCAAACTTACAGGCCTCTTTCAAAAAAAGAAATCGCTTCTGGAGGCGTTACAGACAAACCGGCTCCGATGCTCACTTACGGGAATATAAGCAGCAACGCAACGTTTGTAAATGTGAGGCTACTAAGCTGCGGAGGATGTTTGAGCTAAACATACTGCAAAAATCGTTGGAACACCCCAAAATGCTATATGGCTACATACGGAGTACAAAGAGTATTCAGGAAATGATTCCTGCCCTTAGGTCTGCAGACGGAAAACTGGAGACCGATGACCAGGTTAAAGCATCCCTTCTTTCCAAATTCTTCCAGACCGTCTTCACCAGAGAGCCTAATAATTTTGCTGCTATTCAAACAGTTTGTCAACCAATATGTACCCCACCTTTACCTTACTCCTCCATCTCCTCCTTATCCACAACAGAGGACCTAGACCCTAGACTTTTCACCGACCGTAGTTAAAACCGAATTACTCCGTATAAAACCAGCCAAGTCGCCTGGGCCGGATAGAATTCCTGCATTAGCCCTAAGAGAACTTGCTAACGAACTGTGTATACCACTGTCCATCATATTCCAAAAGTCCTTTGAAGAAAGCAAACTCCCGGAAGAATGGAAGTGCGCATTCATCGCCCCGATCTATAAAGGAGGTTCACGAATCGACTGTGAAAAATTACCGCCCTGTCAGTTTAACTTTGCATAGCGTGCAAAAATAATGGAGCGTATTATCAAGAGGCATTTTAATGCGCTATCTGGAAAAACAACCAAATCCTATGCGATGCCCAACACGACTTCCGTCCAGGACGTTCCTGTCTCACGAGTGCCCTTCAGTCGCACGAGAAATTGACAAAGGCCACAGATAAGGGTCATGCAGTAGATGTTGTATTTTTTGACTTCAAAAAAGCCTTTGATAGTGTACCACACGGGCTTCTTTTGCAGAAGATTTGGAACGTAGGAATTCAAGGAAAACTTTTCAATTGGATCAAGAGTTTCTTGTCTTTCAGAGTACAGAGAGTTGTTGTTGGAAACTCTAGCTCAGAATGGGTAAAAGTAGAAAGTGGTGTTCCACAGGGTTCTGTTTTGGGCCCCCTACTCTTCCTAATCTACGTGAACGACTGTCTCAACGACCTAGATTGTGAAGCTGTCATGTTTGCAGATGACATTAAAATATGGACTGAAGTCAGCTGCGCTGATGACGCAAAAGGGTTACAATCGAATATCGACAAACTAAGTGCCTGGTCGCCTAGGTGGCTTCTTAAGTTCAATGTATCCAAGTGCGTGATCCTACATCTAAGCGCCGGTCGAAAAGTATCTCTGAGACACCAGTACTTTATTAATGGCACTGCATTAAAAGAGGTCGAAACATACAAAGATCTGGGCATGTGGACAACTGTGAATTTGATGCCCTCAGAACACTGTAAGAAAGCAGTCCAGAAGGCAACATGTACACTACATTGGATCAGACGTGCGTTTAAAATATTCCCCCCTGATCTATTCGGAAAAGTCTATGGCGCCTTTGTGAGACCACATTTAGATTACGGAGTACCAGCTTGGATACCGTGGATGAAGAAAGATGTTGACCTCCTCGAACAGGGTGCAACGGAGAGCAACGAAGATGGTTGACGGTCTTAAGACTTTACCGTACCAAGAAAGATTGAAAAAGCTGACTTATTTCCTCTTTCCTACAGGCACTTACGGTGTAGCCTGCTCTGGACATTCCGGATTATCCGGGGCCATGATTCCACCCTGAGGATCGGAGGATTTCTTCGACTTTGCCTGCACAACTCATCTGCGTGGTCATCCTTACAAGTTAATAGCGAACGCACGCGATTGAACCTCAGAAATTTTCTTTCCAGCCAACGAGTGGTTCGACCTTGGAACTCGTTACCAAGTGAGATGGTTACCTCTGAAAAGCATTATTGATTTTTAAAAGAAGGCTTGATTGCATTGTATTTGACAAAAAGACGACTGTCACAGCCTGATTTCTTAAAACCAGCCTTTTAAAATCTTTCGGGCTCTACTTTCTTCCACAATGTTTCGCTTATGGCTGTGAAAACGCATTTGAAGTTATGTTATGATTTGACTCAAACATTTTTTAAAATGTACAACATTTTTATATTGACTGTACACATGCAATGATAACCTAACATTAATAGGGTCATCAAGGGCAATGCCTGTAACCCTTCAAAATATACATATACATCCGACTCTTTAAAATATTTCCTACTCAACTAGATGGCAAATGACGAAGCTAAAATTTATTGGGGTCAGGAGACGTGACGCAAGATTTGTGTCCTTTTTTGACTAAATAAAAGCTGAAATTTGCCAAAGCTTTCTGTCATTACTCTTGTTAATCTTCCTTAAAACCTTATAAATTATTCACTAATCATACCTCCTCCTGCATCCTTCACGTGTAAGCGCTCTCTATTCTTTGCTTCTAGGTACATAATTCTTTTGAATAACATACCAATTTAAATAAGTTCGATACTTGGCCTATCTGCATTCAATCAAAGACTGCACATTTATCTAAACACTGAATCTATTAACCTTTTATGTTCCTCATCTTTTCCGAGCAGCTTTCTCTGTGACTCGGAGAAAGGACCATCGGAAAGTTAAGTGACCTTCTTGAAACTATTTTATCTCTACCTCGAGTCTCCTTATATGACCATACATTCAAAAGATAAAGTCATTCGCACGTACACATCCAGTTGTACACTGTCTAAAATGCTGCCATTTCTTTGGATACCTACCATCATCCGAATGCAATTCTAGATACAAAGACGGTGAGGCCACAAGTTTACTGGTGCCTTTTCGCGAGATTTTGTTTCATGTGCCATAGTGATCAAGAACGAACCACATCGACGTTTCATTATCTCATTTTCAAATGCTTCTGCAGTATTAGCCTACTCTACCACCTTACCTTATTTTCCTTAGCAGTTTTTCTCCTACCCTCTTTTCGAACATGGAGGCCGTTTGAACTCTGCCTCCATTTTCAAGGTAGGAGTTTTTCACTTCATATTTTATAGTTCAATATTAATTTCAAAACATCGCTTACTGTTAACCTAACATGAGAATTTCTGCCTACATTATTAAATACTTGGTCATTTTATCTGCACACTACCATAATTTTATTTGGTTTCTAATGTTTATTTAGACATTGCCTTGTCAGCGCTTACCAAATATAAATTCCAACTGTATCCTAAAAAAACTGTAGATCATTAATTGAAAAACGTTTGGCCAATCCAGAGTGCTTTTAATATTGTTTAATAGTTCTTTGTTAACATGAGAAAAGTCAAAATAGGTTAGTTTTATTTCTAGTTTTACAGAGGAGGAGACTGGAAAACAACAATGAATTAATGCGTGATCACTTGTAAAACGGTTTCGATGGAAATAAATAAGCAAAGGATAGGCGCAAATAGTAAAAATTAAATCTAAAATACTTTCTTTTCTAGCCGCTGAGCTGAATAATTGAGACAGGTTTGAAAAATAAATTGTATTCAACAAGGTCTCAAATTTTGGCGGAGAAGTATTTACATGTTAATCGATTTCTGGCAAATTAAAACCTCCTTCGATTATTTTGTCATCAAACGGAGCCTCTGTCACTTTTTCAAAGAGTTCACATGACTGACTACCATTGCCAGAATAACAAGGAGGATAAGAGACGCAGACAATTATAGATTTTGTCTTGTGCGGGAGGATGACTGAAACGAAACAAGTATTTTCGGAATACAAAGAAATGCTAAGATCGTAAGGGGAATGTGCAAGAGACGATCTAGCGTAAAGAAGACAACCACCGCCACGTTTTTCAACGCGGTTTTGTCGAAATAAACTAAACTTATCTAAAGCAAGCGTCAAGACGGAAATTAGAGCATGAGCCCAAGATTCTGTGATGCACATAATATCTGAGTCAAGATCAAAAGCTACAGATCTAAGCTCAGTCATCCTTTTCACGACTGGCATTGTATTGAGTAAAACTATATTGAGCGTATTGGTGAAACATGGAATACACTCATTAGTATTTATAAAAAAGGATGACTTGGTGATGTGGAACTAAACCGTAGGGAGGAAGGTGTGGGTGGAAAGTAAAATTGCTGTGGTCTACAGTTTGTTAAGCTGTTACCGTTAACTTAATTAGGATTATTGTGGAGAAACATATTTTGGTGGTATCTATTAAGAGGAAGGCTATTTTCTGCGTGAGCAACAATAGGAGAAGGCCTTAAAATAGGATTTTGAGGAATATTAGAATAATATGGGAGCATAATAAGAGCTTAGAATAGCATAAAATGTTTTGGAAAACTGTTACCATAAGGGATGGAGTCTGAGAAGTTGTTTGGTTGGCATAATTTCTAAGGAAATTTCGGGTATCTATAGTAGATGCTGGAGGGTTAGGAGGTTTCCAGACTGTGATGACGCTTTTATTTTTTGAAATTAAATAAGGAGCATGCTAAGACTTGCCGGGGTATTAATAAGTTTATTAGATTGAACAGCTGAGACCGGAGTGGATGGCGTGGAATGGGAACGAGGCGGACTTGACCAGGATTTTTGGACTAAGTCACCAGTAGGAATACAAGGAAAACTACTTTTAAATGGAGAAGCAGTCAGTTTTGGCACGTAAAACGGAGTCTTTGACATTAAATGTGGGTTAACGACATGGTTGATAGCTACTGAGTCTGAAATTCTTTTTGGCGAGGAAGAAGGCGTAAATGGATTCTTTGGAAAATATTGAATGGTGAATTTATGGGGTTTCTTAAACCGGCTACCAGAGGGGATTGCTTTACCGTTTCGTTGTGGTGTGCATAGCCATGTCCAGACTTATGGATAATAGACTGAGAGGCCGAGGACCTATGCGAGAGGAGAGACCCTTTTTTCGCTCCATCGGTGCTAGATCCCAACAAAGGAAAGATTTTGCACCTTGTAGATAACGATAAATGTGACCTGGTTGTACAATGTTGATGAAAAACTGGTGACTTATATAGGTGAATTTTTGCTACGTGAGGAGAGGCGTTTGGTCTCCGCTATTTTGTAGTCAAAGCCGCACAAGTGCAGGACGTCTTTGGCAACGTAAAAAGGTCGTCTGTCTCAGGAAACATTTTAAAAAGAAAATTATAATTTCTTTTTTGTTGGTCTAATGTTTCACTGGCAACCAAATGGATGAGAGAGTCCAGACGCTGATATTCTTGAGTGGGAATAGCAGAGATGTCATCGTCGAATAAGTTCCCCAGTATGGAGAGAACTGATCCAAACTTTAACTTTAAATAATGACAATTTTCATTAAATGATTCAAAAGACAACTTGGCGAGCATACGTGCTGCTTTCGATAACTTCTCTTCAGGCCAGTACAGTTATAGAGAAACGTTGGAACGCTTATCCAAAAGAATAAAAGAACACATCCCAGCATGGCTGAGCAAAGGGGAAGTCAAGAGCATAAAAAGCACCATCCTTGCACATCTTGTTGACACCGGGCATAGTGTGGACCCCAGCGAAGCTTTCCGTGTAATTTATAAGGTCCCACCAAACTACCCCAAGCCACTGGGTCAACGTCTACTAGCAGCAGCAGAAGCGACTGCCATTAGGTTGAAGAAGCCGGTCTTGTGCGCACAAAAAATCCTCGTACAAGCTCCACGCTTAGCTTGGCCAACGGCCGCTTAACTGCATGTATGCCCCGCGCCATCTCTGTCCTCCCCCTTCTCCTAGAACGGCTCTACCAAACACTTACTGCCGCCTATCAAATTGTCTCTTATCACCCTTCCCCTATGCACGTTTCTCAGATAACCCACACAAATTGACGAACATTATCGATTTCATGTTTTAAATTTCTACTGCGTTCCAACGTTTCTCTATAACTGTACTGGCCTGAAGAGAAGTTATCGAAAGCAGCACGTATGCTCGCCAAGTTGTCTTTTGAATCATTTAATGGGAATTTTTGCAACTTTAAAGCAATCCAAAGATCCCACGGTGTTAAAGGCACTCAATGGGTACCTGCGTTTCAACACCAAACTTGTGGAGGCGAAATTACTGGCCAATTTTATTGGGGACTGTATTGAAAGAAATGAATACCCAAATCAGTACTGGAAAGCGCTCAGACGTAGTCATACAGTTATCACCACGAAAAACCTTGAGGAGATACGCTGAGAACCAACTGGATAGCACTCGAATAAAGATGGAAGAACTAGAGCGTCACGTGTGTCAACGCGCTGCCGTTCTGGATATGCTGACAGAAGATGAAAGACAAGAATTTAGTAGTTATACTCAAACCATAGGGAAGAAAAACGTGGAGACGTAAAAAGATCGTCACTTCTTCAAAAGAGTGCAAGAAATAAAAGCCACAATCTCGTTTTCCAAAAAGATCCCAATCGGTACGTTCACTAGCCATTCTTCTATGCCACTCGATAAAAACGCTACTCGAAGCATTATCCCTAGGTCCGAAATTCTGCTTGCCTCGTCGAAAGCTTAGTCAATTAGAGTTAGAACCCAATTCGAGAATCTTTGGAACCAAACTTACGACCCTAAAAGCCCGTATCAGCAGAGAGCGCTCAACACTTTAAATCAACGCTGGTTAATTCTAGTTATCAGTACTTGAACAAGAGACCGCAAATTCGGGGATTGCTAACAAAAAGCACACATAGAAGTTGAAAACAGCTTCAGGCGAACCAAGACATCCTGATAACAAGACCGGATAAAGGAACAGGGCATCGTTATAATGAACAGATCAGACTATGTAACGAAGATGCACTCCATACTCTCCGATCAAAATAAATTCCGAGAAGCGCATAAAAGAAAAAGGATTGCACTGATGAAGAAGAGGCAAAATTGCCTGACTGCTTAAAAGACTCCATGCATGGGGTTTTCTAAGCGACCGTGACCTCGAACGCCTCAGACCAGTAGGTACACACATCCCTCGACTCTATGGTCTACCGAAGATCCACAAAGAAGGCTTGCCACTTCGTCCGATTTTAGACATGCGAAACTCTCCTTATCATGCCATAGCAAAGTGGTTAGCAGAAAAACTTAAGCCTGTACAACGTCAACTAGCGCGACGTAGCTACCGAGATACCTTCGAATTGATTTAAGACGTCAAAGACCTTAACTTAAATGGCACGAAAATGCTATCTTTGGATGTCTCATCACTTTTTACAAACGTCCCTGTCACTGAGACAGTCGATTACCTCTGTGAATTCCTTTTTGACCAGTGAGCAAGAAACAGGAATACCGACAAATACACTGAAAGAATTATTACTAAGATGCACGTTAAATGTGCAGTTCCTTTTTGATAACCGCTATACAGACAAATAGACGGTGTTGCA
The DNA here is from genome assembly GCA_017591395.1 of Schistocephalus solidus. NCBI lineage: Eukaryota > Metazoa > Platyhelminthes > Cestoda > Diphyllobothriidea > Diphyllobothriidae > Schistocephalus > Schistocephalus solidus. Next base: position 4,799 of record WEDG01012199.1, on the reverse strand, counting down.
TATGGGTTCGCCACTTGGACCTCTCCTAGCCGATGTATTTATGGGCAAGTTGGAGAAATTTCAGTTAAGCGGACAGATCAATAAGCTAAGATACTACGGTCGATACGTCGACGACATCTTTGCAATTGTCACAGAAGAAACAAATGTAGACGAGCTCTTATACACTGTAAAACCAAGCACATCCGTCGATCAAATTCACGGTGGAGATGGAAAGAGCAGGTTCACTCCCCTTTTCTTAGACGTCCTTCTAAGCAGAAGACCTGACGGCAGCATCCGAGGGCGAGCGTCTATCGAAAAGAAACCTGGTCTGGAGCAATATATGAACTTTTGGCAGTTTCATACCTCTCCAACAGAAACGTAATCTAGTCCGTTGCTTAGCGCAAAGGGCCAGAAAAATTTGCACGGCAGATAGTATCGAGGAGGAGCTTGGGAAGATCCAGAGCCTACTTTCGAGAGAATGGATTCAGATCGGTTTATTACAAAGCATCTTGTCGCTAGACCAGTGAAACCTGCCAAGGATACCGTGGAAAAAGAAAACTCTATTCCTCGAGTGCCCTTTTCAAGGATTTGGCTAGTGAACCTACTGAAAAGACGCCAACCAAGCCGTTACACAAACGTTCCCCAGCAGCGAAAGCTTCGAGATGAGTGTTCTCAACCAACCCTCTTTTACGAGGCGAAGGTAAGGATGGGTTGCCGACTCAGACCACCTCCATGTGCATTTACATCATTTACGCTGCTCCTGTGGGACAGGTGATATTGGTCGCACGAGTCAGCGCTTATCCAAAAGAATAAAAGAACACATCCAGCATGGCTGAGCAAAGGGGAAGTCAAGAGCATAAAAAGCGCCATCCTTGCACATCTTGTGACACCGGGCATAGTGTGGACCCCAGCAGAAGCTTTCCGTATAATTTATAAGGTCCCACAAACTACCCCACTCCACTGGGTCAGCGTCTACTGCTAACAGCAGAAGCGACTGCCATTAGGTTGAAGAAAGCCGGTCTTGTGCGCACAAAAATCCTCAGTACAAGCTCCGCGCTTAGCAGTAACGGCCGCTTAACTGCATGTATGCCCCGCGCCATCTCTGTCCTCGCCTTCTCCTAGAACGGCTCTACCAAAAACTTACTGCCGCCTATCAAATTGTCTCTTATCACCCTTCCCTATGCGTTTTCTCAGATAGCCCACAAATTGACGAACATTATCGATTTCATGTTTTTAAATTTCTACTGCGTTCCAACGTTTCTCTATAACTGTACTGGCCTGAAGAGAAGTTATCGAAAGCAGCGCGTATGCTCGCCAAGTTGTCTTTTGAATGAAAATTTTGTAAAGCAGAAGTATCAGGCTGCTTAGCTTTAACAACTGTTTGCATATGCATAGCACTGCTGTGACTACTTGATGCAACCAAGCAACGCTTCGGTTCAACGGCTGCGAGCTTGTGACGAGCTAGGATTTTCGTTCTCATTTGGCTTGGAGGAAGCTTTAATTTATCCAAACTTTAGAAACATCAGGTCAATGATTTTCTGCAACATATGGTTTTCCACAATTTTAACTAAGGACCTTTATACGTGTTTGAGAAAACTTCTAAGTAAAACAGATCTAACTGACTAATAACGAAGCTATGTCGGATGAAAAAGTTGACTCTAAAGGTTCCCGCCTGCAGGAGAGGTTGAGCATCACAGGTATAAGCAGGTAAAAAAGTGTTAAAGATGCAAATTTGTATCCAAAAACCAGGTAATAATTTAAGTTTGGGGTGCAATTATCCTGGAAAAAATCAGAATTTGCACTTTGCTTTCAAAACGGAGCTGCAAACACGAAACCATTTATCCTAAATAAGATCTGTTTGAGGGAAGAAACCGTCGAAAAGCTATCAGAAGTTTTTTTAATTCCACCTCTTATGGAATGGATAAAATCTCACCTTGCATACTGAAGCATATGATATATGCTCAAATACTGCTACCTAGTCTATCCTGCTTACTCCATTAGGATGATATCTATCCAGAAACTTGGAAATATTCAAGCATTACACTAATCTTTAGAAAAGGGAACCGACCTGCAGTGGCGTTCTCCGAAGTGCGGTTATAGCAAAAATTCTAGAAAAAAATAATTTTGAACCAAATGCTAAACCATCTGACCAACGCTAACCTTATACTTCCTCTCAACATGCTTTCTTCCCTAAAATGTCATGTCAGTCATGTCATCTCACCTTCCTTGATTTCGTTTCAAGTAAGTTTCTCACAAATGATATCTGGCCCCTAAATACGCATTACAACAGCATAACCTTTTTTAGCAATCAGTTAACTAAGTCTAATTAGTCGGCAGACCCCACACCGGAATTGACTGCGCTCGCATCTGATTGGAAGTACTTATCCCTTCGAATCGACCGCAGACGTTTCTACCTCTGTAGAATGAATACTCTCGAACGTCAATAACAGACTAGTCTTGACTCGAAACATTCTTAACTGATACATTCATCCCCATTCTGTAAAGCTGTTTTAACTGTAAATTTTGATATTTCAGAACCTTGGAAAACAGGTTTTTTTTACTTAAAACAAACTCTTCATTTCGAACACTGCTTTTAAGCAAACAAACAAACCAAAGCAAAAGTGGTTAATGAAAAGAGGAGTTTGTTTTAGGTTTTTTCCTGTGTTCTAAGGATTTGATGGCGCCCAAGCAGCGCCAAATCAATAAACCTATTTATTTATTTATTTATAACCTTTGAAAGTGATCATAAGGCAATAATAACAATGCTCCCTCTAAACATAAACGAAACATCAGATTCTAGTAACATTTACAAAACTCCAAAAAAACTCGACATTTACTATATGAACAGCTATGTTAGGTCACTAGACTTGAATTCATATCTTCTAACGACATCCGCGACGGAAGCTGTTTACCTTTTATATTCTACCTTTTTTATAATTCGAGATACCTTAATAGATGAGAGATCACCGTATAAGCTACAAATTCCTAACTTCCTTTCCAAGAGACTAAAAAAACTAAAAAAACATTTTCATGATCCCTCAGTTAGTTATTTATCCACACTCAGATGAATTAGAGAAATTCATGATCTAGAAAAAAAAATGGAAGCAAACAAAAACATAGCAGCGGAACGCTGGGCCATAGAGTCCTCCGAAAAAAACAGCCCAGATCTTTCGGAAACAAATGAACACATATCGAAAACCAGGTCCCCAACTCATGATTTATGACGCAGGACGAGTGATAATGGACGATAACCAAATAGCAAATTTATTCAATAAGTACTTCTCAGCCAACTATTCAGTTGAGGAGGAGCCGATACCCCACCCAACAGAAATGACAGCATTTACCCTCAATGAGATCTGTTTTAACGCATGAATTTTGGTCCACAAAAACGTCCTCCAATAATTTTCAACGAGCAGGAAATTATCAAGACACCCTCAATAAAAGACTAAGGTCTTAGCTATACATATGCTCTTGATTAATCCTCCACGTTAAACAAATATCACCGAAAGTCACTCGACTATGCGGATTTATTTATAAACCTTCTCCTTGCCTACCCTCAAAACACGACTCTATGAAATTTACGTTTACTTCCACTGAATAACTGCTCTCTTTTCTTTGACATAATGCCCCCAGATGGCCGAAAGAAACTAGAAGGCATTCAAAGATGTTTTATCAGATCCTTATCCAAATTTTATGGAATCCAAGGCTTGAACATTGAACTGTACAAAAGATATGGTCTTCAACCCGTCCGGATCAGAAGACTCCAAAATGGTCACAGCTTTCTATTCAAAATCGCACACGGCCAAGATATTCTCAGAATGAATAAACTAACGAATCAAAATGGTCTCATGACTATACATAATAACAATATTATAAAAATTCTGAATTCAAAAAGGCCCAATGATCCAACTTCTATGCCATAAGATATGCGACAATATGGAATGCCTTGCAAGTTCTATTAGAAAGAGTCGAAACCTGCTTGAATTTTAAATAAAAATCAAAGGCTATCTGTTCAATAATGCTACACATATATTTTTTTGAATAAGATAGGACATTTTTCAAATCAGTTCTTTAACATAGAATTCGGGCCAAAAGGGCTCTGATAACGCCAACCTTATGAAGCAACATTCACGCATGCGTATTTTGAGTGCGTTTTACGCCGCAGTATGTCAGCGATAGCTACTACAATTCTGAGTCCTCCGCCTACTATGCCCCTAGAAGTCAAGCTACAAATCCAAACGTACTTTGAATGCGTTTCCGATGACGGCGATGGCCAATTCGCTCAGGCCAGATGCTCCCACGAGTAGTTATTTCCCGTCCATTTCTGAACGTCCTAAGATTACCTGCAATGCCCATAGAGAGGAAGAATTTACTTAGAGGACTAATCACCTGGTTTTGTTGACCCTTTTTGTGCATGAACAAGCCATAGCTGGTGGTTAGTGACCTATAAGACTCATAAAATCCTATCCTTTGACTACACGCAAGGCTCTCACTTTAATGATTTATATATCCATTATCTAAAAAGCAGCTTTTTTCTACGGTTAAAACAAATTAAAACTGTTATGAAAATTTTAAATTTTCAAATTTTTTTCGATAGCGTCTTTATTTTTAAACATTATTTTATGATTTATACCCTAATAACAATTCGTACATAACTCGGACGCAAATCGTATCCGTCCATGACCGCCTAATTCGGACGCGAATCAGATCCGAAAAATTCATATCTCATTTTTCAACTGCACAGTGGAACCCCTTTCTCCTTTTGTAGATCCCCCTAGTAGGTTAACGGTTTTTAAAACGACCCCCATTACATTCTGATA
>WEDG01012197.1:0-67917 GCA_017591395.1 Schistocephalus solidus | reverse complement strand
TAGTGCACGGCAGGCGTTATTCGGGTTTCGCTCCCATAATCCGTCTTCCCTGTCTTCTGATTTGAGGGAACCTTCGTGTTGTCCACCTTACGACTTCGACAACTTCTCTGCCATGCTTACTATAGCCGTTCGCAACCGACAGGACAACTGGCCTGCAGCTCAGTAGTTTGAGCATTGAATTCTAATGGTATATAGGCGCTCACGGATTGGTTGCGGAACTCAATCTTCCCGTTGTGCCTTGGGGCTCGCTCTGGAGCTGCACCAGCAGCCGCGAGCGACTAGTTTTATAGGCAGAATTATATTAGTGAAAAAGACGAGGGAGAATGAAATGGCCACTTCTGACTTATTAGCCGTCATAAACCAGCCATACCCAACCACAGGTGTTCTAATCTCAAGAACATGAACTGGAGCCTGGTAGTCCTTCTCGACATGAAAGTCTCGAAATCTGTTAGTTGTCAACCTTTTCACTGACCTCTTTTATTACTACTTGTGTACACGGTGCCTTCACATCAAGGCAATAAGTGTGCCCAGGAAGTTGGTAGAAGGTTCTCGACAGTTTAGCAGCCTAGTAGCCTCTGGGTAACAAGTCGGCAACCCGCACCTGAGGTGAAAGAGGAGCCCAAACCCTAGCCACTTTCTCCGGAGTTGCCTTCGTTCTTTTAATCCATATGCTTGCTCCTTCCGCGATTAGCCAGGTTGAGCCAAGCTCTTGTTGTTTTTCGGTAAAAAATGCCCGATGTGTTTCAGACGTCCTCTTGCCTACAAACCCTATCATTATATGAGCTGTCTTCATTTTTGACAGCCTGGCTTACCGATAGCTTCTCCAACCAATGCTCTGCATACCGGTCCCTTGATCTACCATCTTACTGGCCTAGTTTTCGTTGTCTCGTGCACATACCAGTTCGCTGCACACGCACGTATTATGCGGTGTTCGATGTCTGACCACCGGCTAGCGTCCGGCTGTCAAGTGCACAAGTGCGCCTGCTCTCACGAGCTTAACGCGACTCGGTCGCATGCCGAGCAAGCCACGCGACCTCTCGGCCACCTCGACTGGCACACCCACGCGACATCGCGGGCGCGCGCGCGATTGCGCGCGCAGAAACGCGCATTTAGATCGATACGCGCAATGAGTCATCGCGAGATGTACGTGTGAGAGAGGCTGAAGGGGCCGGCGCATCTCATCTGTGCAAACAGCTCTATAGGGAATTTGACTGAGTGTGCCCTCTGTGACCATGCGCGTGTGATTAACACGCCACGAGTGCTACCTAGGCTACACGACCTTACGCGGTAGTTGTTCCTGAGCCGAAGTAATAATGCTAAGCCTCTCAAGCCAAGTACTAAACGGGCGAATGAGTTGGGTAGACGCGAGGTACAAAACACAGTTGTAGGTAGCGGATGCAGCACCAGCAGGATAAATTCTCAATGAAAAGCCTGAGGTTTTAGATTCAATTGAAAACTCAGTGGGCAAACACATTTTCAGTAATTCATTATCAGGCCGTTCCAACTACATGGAGAAAGGGATCATGAGTTATGTACAGAGTTTATACGTGTCCTGCGTTTGTGCCCCCTAAACGGGCCACTTGATAGATTCCTTGGACCAACACGGGGACAAATTAAGGGAGGGCAGGTGTTATTCGGGTTGCACTCCCTTAACAAATGTCGAACATGGGGAGTGTGGTGGCTCGCTCACAGGCGGCTAGGCTTAGGGGCTCTGGCTGCGCCAGCTTCCTGCGCCATCTCCGGTCTTCTTGACACTGTCAAGACACCGCGCATAGATTGGGGAGGAGAAGAGAGTGCGGTAAATGCAGCGGCTTTACGCCAGAAGTTCTCAACTCTTTTACCTATGACATGGGCCCTTTCCTCCGTACGGATGTCATGTATGGCCGCCTAAACAGGACACGGAAAAAGGAATCGTCCACAATATAAATGGTTTTGCGCCCACTTCCGGAGAAATTTGGTTTAGGATTAAGGCAAGGGTTAGGGTTGGGTTTGAGGTTAAGTTCAGAGTTGGGGTTAAGGCCATGCTTAGGCCAAGGGTTAAGGTCTTTATCGTGTTGACTGTAGGGTTTACGTTACGGGGAGGGCTAGGGTTAAAATTGAGGTTGCAGTTTTATGTTAGGGGTAGTGTTAGCGTCAAGTCACGGGAATATTTACCCTTCCTGAAATTTACCGCAAGGTCACCTATTTTAAGTGGGTGGGGCGGTTCCTATTCCCGTGTCCTGTTTAGGCGACCGTACAAGTCATCCTTACCTGAGACTTGTTTATTGTCCGCTTTAAATTCGTGCATGGTTTTACACATCGGGTTAAATATTTTGCTTCCCTTCCACAACCAAAGCCCCACATTTGGATTTTGTATAGGGCTGCTACCTACAAGCAATGTCGCTACAATCCACTCAGATCGTTTGTGGTAGCCCCGAGATCAAAACTGAGGGTGAGGAGGAAGGACTCTAGATCCAGTGACTTAGTGGACCTGTGTTTAAGGATGCAGGTCTCCTCGAGATGGAGGGTTGCAGTGATGCTCGTGGATGATAACAAACACGTCACTAATGGCTATACCAGTCTCGTTGAGTTGTGCCAGGGATGCCGCCTTGCTATTAATTTTGGGTTGCTATGTCACCACCTCCGCCCCCCCCCCCTACATCGGGCAACGCGGTAAACGTGCTGGACCAACATGGCGTCCAGCTCAGCGCATGGGGCAGATGGTGTGGTGGCTCGTTCATGTGCAATGTCAGTCGCCTGCGCCCGATCTCACCTCCGGTCTTCCTTCCCGAGGAGGGTGAGGGAAGAGAAAGAGAGAGAGCGCGCGCGATGGATGCTGAGCAATTCACCGTTCCTGCACCCTGTGGAGCACACGGCGGACATAATCAGAATCGACGGTCTAACTGTCGTGATGTAACCACCTGCGGAGCTTCCAGACGTCAAATGCAATGCAAAACGGGCGCTCGTTTGCCGTCCCAGCGTCTCGGAGTACGCCAGTGCTTCGTTTGCCTTCAGCGTTTTTGGCCCAGCGCAGTGACGAAGCGACCAGCAGTTTGTGACTTCCGGCTGCTTCACACCAGCACCCTTGGTCCCAACCACGACCTGACTTCACCTCATGTTTAGCCAATCAGGCCTTACCCAATCAGGCCGCCTCTGTTTAGGCACGCAAATTGCCGCATGGAAAAGCGCCTGTACGAGTCGCAGCCATTGGACACTCGTCCGTCACTCAGCTCCATCAGATGCTCTCTTCACGAACACCGACCATACAATGATTCTAATAATGGTAGCAGTCCGAATGTTCCAGTCAGTTGGTAATCGTGCATTTTTCGGTCAAAGGCTCTGCAATTTGCGGTATGAGGTCCAGTGATCTGGGTCATGTTCCGGACTATACAAAATCTCGAGGACCTTAGTTCACCGATCTGACCGGATTGCAAGCCGAAATCTGGTGTTTTATTTTGCCTTTGAGTTCCAGTTCAAGGTAACTCAAAGGTAACCGCGTAGCGGTAGGCAATAAGAGATCGAGAATGCGGTCACATATGCCAGATGCTTCACTTCCTGAAAATATGAACAGCAATTTTTTTATTCCCACGACCTTAATAATTCCAATTTACTACAGGGTCAAATAATCTATCATCTTTTGAATAAAGTATGTGTTGAGGTTTCGTTTTATCATGACAAGTCTGCTTTTAGATATCTTCTAGTTCTTCAGATCAGCGATTCATTCAACTGGCGTTTCCATTTCATTCTAATGTCCCTCGTCAGAGGAACCATATGAGAGAGAGAGAGAGAGAGAGAGAGAGAGTTGTTGGACAGAGAACCTGCAGTGTTTATATTATACAGCAGCTACACTGATATGTACTTACTAAAATTAGTAACCCCCCCAAAAAAATCACAGCCGTTCCTAATCTATGTGATTTGGTTGCATGCTGATATGCCTCCTCGCGAGCAGTGTTTATCCAGAATTTCGCAGTGTGAGTGAGTATTACGCCTTGGCGAATTCGAAGGACTGTGGATGGGGGGAGGGAGGAAAGAGCGATGCGTGTCGAGGAATCACGATTAGAGTAGGTGGCCGCACCCGCTGTTGTCAAGCTGTGCGAGGATTTGTGCCGCAGCGAGCTGGTTGGGTGTCGTTTAGGGAGCGGCGATTCGAGAGCTGGTGTCACCACTTCTCCTCACTGCCGATGCGTATTTGATGATCCATATACAGTTTCAGTGAGTATTTCGGTTTCTGCATTTGATGATGAATGGCTGCTTCCGATCTGTGTACAAATCCATCTCAGGCTGGCTTGAGGCTGCTATCGGATTGGGAGACTTTTGTCCCGACAGAGATTGGGCCGGTTACAGTTTATTACCTCCTTCCAGCTCGCCTTACTCTCAGGCTAGCGCAAGTCCGACTTGGTCGATCTGCTGCTGGAGGACAGCCTTCGATACCCTGCTTAAGGTAATATTAACATTTCTTTCGCCTAGTCTAGCCCATGACCGGTCAAACCCCGAATTACCACTGCACTCCGAAGTAAGATAGTCGGACACATGGAGCTTCAAATACTGCAGAGTCAGGGATAACCCTTGCGAAATTCGGGGACGCCACCACCGTGAATCTCTACATGCGAGACGGGCATCAACGGGTCTGGAGTAACTGTCGACGAATCTTCTAGGCATGCGTGCACCTAACTGTCGGAGCTTACACTTGGAGCAAGACCTGCCTGTCTACCGCAACTTAAAAAAATTGCAAGCAGAAATTAGGCGGCCCTTGACACAAGACGGGAGAACAGGAACCGCCCGCAATTTGGGTGTCTGAGCCAAATTCCAGGAAGAGCAGGGTTGGGTTTACCAGTATGGTTGGGTTAGTGTCACTTATAGGGCTCGGGTTTAGGGTAGGGTTATGGTTAAAGTTAACTATAGGGTTAGGGCTGGCATCAGGGCTACTGTTTAGGTCTAGGTTAGCGTAAGCATCAGGGTTAGGCCACGGAAATATATAACCTTCTTGGAATCATGAGCATGACCAGCTTCTATTCCTGTGTCCCGTCTAGGGGGCCATATAAGGCATCCTTACCAAATAAATCTCCATAAATGCGAATTGGTTTCCTAACCACGCAAGGGGACTCTAAGGGAGCGACGAAAAAGATAACTGATGTAAGGTTGCGACGCCACGACGGCATCTGTACCCTCGTTCGTTCTCGGATGCAGGGATGAGTAGTGGCCTCAGGCTTCTCCAGTCTCTTGCCATGTACTATGTTAATGGACGCTTGAGTCGAGATTAGGTATCAAATCGGAAGATGAACACTGATTACAAATTCAACAAAAACAGGAACCACGACCTACACATCGACATTAAAATCGGCGGGCTTTTGAAATTGAGCGGCCATATTTTATGCTCTCCATTCGCATGTGAATCCTCTTATATATACGTCGATTGGCCTATTTCACCTATTTAACACTGAATTTTAACCCTATTTGTTTATTCGCACAACAAAAATGAGGTCATCAGCACAAGACGGTGGCAACATTTTGAAGAAAGTCCAAATTGATCGATATTTAGAGGCGCATTCAAGGACGATTCTTCACGGTGAATGGAGGACCTTTTTTGCTGAAATTTTTGAAATTTTACTTTCAGAATAAAGCGTAGCTCTCTCTCTCTATAAAAAAAATTGAACGTCACCGAATAGTCAAGCGTGCAAAACAGTTGCAGACATTCAGAGGGAGAAGATGCGATCGCTGGAATTGGCCTGAAGTCTCGGATTCTCACTCAAACTTCCGTTCCCATATTCTGTTCTCGGGTCTGGCGAATAAGCAGTCGCGGACCAGCAGCGACAGTGCTACCAGAGTGCGACGGGCTGAGGTCCGGCACGCCAAAAGCCGCAAAGCCCGATGACGGCTCTGTGACATGGTGAGTGTGAACCGCCCTTAAATAAGTTCTATCGCTTCCGCTGCCTTGTTGGTAGGCTCTTGAACCAAAGCGCTAGAGAGGACAACCTCAAACAAGCAATCCGAGCGGCTGTTGGGGGCCCGCCCGCACTCACAATTTCCATGATACCTCGTGAAAATATGTCCGAATAGAACACAGTTCGTCAAGACATGGCAGTTGTTCTTGGACCTTTGGTATTCGACGTCCGTCGTTGGTGAAGAGAATGGATTGAGCTGTCCAGGTCTGCTTCCGCAGATCGTCACCCGTGCAGAGGCACAATCCGTGACATAATCGAGGCTGGCTAGATCAGTCATGATCACACCCGTAACAAGTAAGTACAAACTACGGTCATTAACGACTCGGACGCGGAGTGCCAAGCCATCATCGCATCAATCACGACCCCCCAGCGGTGATCGCAAAACCTGCTAATTGTAGTACACATGTGGTCGCGTGGCCAATACGGATTACAAATACTGCGCACCTTGTACCTCCCCTGCCCACATCGGTGACTGTCTCTGATGATGGATTCGAGGGAAAATCCAAAACATCAGGCCAATAAACTTCTTGTTCTAGCGGCCACGTCTTCTCCTTCTGAACTGCTTCTTGGTCCTGTCCTGTTCGCTTCTATCAGTTGGAAACAGCCGCGGTGATTATCCAAAGGAACAAAACGGCGGACATGCATCGGGAGACACCAAACACAGAGTACATTGAAACTACGGTTAATGTGAATCGCTCAAAAACTAAGTGCCCACAAAAGCTTCTATCGCTCAATGCCGATGTGCATCGCCCCGTAGGCATTAGTAGTTACCCTTATCAGAGTGGCTAGGCCAATAAACACCATGTTCCAGTGATCGCCTCTTCTTCTTCTCGACAGCTGATGAGAAGCCAAAACAGGAAGGAAGAGGCAAATAATAAGCAAACTTTTTACTGGTTCTCAAAAAAAACAGAAGACAGGGCACCACGGAGAAGCTGCCGGTGCAAAAGCCGCACAGAGAATGTTTGTCTCTTCGGGTATACACACGCAAGAATAAACAGAAACAATGACACCGATGGATGATGTGGGGGTCAACCGCTGCTGGTCTTGAGGCTCCTGCATGTGCGGACCCACACCTAGGTCTCTGTCTTGCAAGGAGGGCCATCCAGGAAGCGTGCAAACCGAACAAAATGAAGCCATCGGAGGAGTGGGACTTAACTTCTCCACAATGAAGCAAAAATATATTCCTGCTCGGCCAACGCTGAGAATGGTTATCGCTCAGTCATTTGTGTGGGGGTGGATGTGCATGTGTAATGCCTGCATTTTCGGTACATTTAGGTATATGTATAGACGTAAGGGTATACATTATATATATATATATATATATATATATATATATATATATATATATATATATATATATATATATATAAAAGGATAAATAGAAGCACAGAATAATGACAACAGTATTCGTCTGGGAAACTAAACCACAGTAAAGAATGTAAGGAACATCGGTTGTTGGAAATGTAAGATGCGTGTAGGGATGGGGGGGGGGGAGGGGATGGAGGGTCATAAGGAGATAGACTGGGTGTCCGGCGTTCCACGCGCACGCAAAGAATGAACTACAAACAAGGTGAAGCGTGGTGGGTCGGGTTTACAAAAGTAGAAAACCATTAACGATAAAAAATTAATTTTCTTCTCGGGCACTGGGAAGTGTGGTATAAGGAAAACACCTGTACGAGAGCAGGGCGTCCGTGTGTGTGTGAGAGAGAGAGCAGACACTGACAGTTCCGCTCACTTGCATCATTGAGACATATTGCAGTGACTTTGCAGCAGCCGGTAGAAACGCGTTTACACAGGAAAAGAAGAAGATAAAAGAGTGGGAGCGAATAGGCTAGACAGGAAAAGGAGGCTGGAGGGAATTGGTGGGGGGGGGGGGGGAATCAGTAGAAAAATAGAGAATGCACTCTGGGGGCGGGATGCTTGGAGGAGCTAAAAGCACACGCAGCATGTCAGCTGGTCAACGCCAACCCAAAAGTCGTCATGACTACCCCTTCTAGTATGGACCGGAAGGAAGATGGAAAATGGGTTATGAAGAAAACCGGATCATAGAGTTTCAGAGCACGTGTGAATGTTCAGAAGGGATGAACATACGAGGGTGGGGGATGGAGACCAAACAGTAAGCATTATAAGATAGGAAGAGATAAGGGAGTGCATGAACTGAGCCTAAACCAGTAAATCGAAAGGGTTGGTGTGTGTATGTGTGTTATGTCAAGGGGGCAGGTGATTGTTGGTGCGCAGTTACAGAAAGTGGGGCGGAGAAGAAGTAGACAGTGAACGCGCGACGTCCGAGCGGGGGGATGAGAAGGTGCGTGACGATGAAGAGCACAAACGAGGCCGCGATGTGCTTGCACGGGCAAAAAGGGACATGTGGCGACTTCGGTTGACGCAAATGCAGCTACTGGGATTGACCAGACTCGCCTATCATCTCCCTCTCGTCTAGTCTTCCAATTCAGACAGGAGAAAATGAGAACGCGAGGGAGAGAGAGACGCATATGCTTACACCCACACATGCGCAAAGAAAGTGCGACCAAATGGGACCTCCTATTCGGCAAATCAGGGAGTGAGGAAGTAGCAGCAGTTACTGTAAATAATGGAGATAAGATGAGATAGAGGATGAGGAAGAAGAGGCTTTTCTCCTGAATGCCCTTATTCTGACGGTTGCGAAAATCCAGTGTAGAGGTGGAGACGAGGGGAGGCAGGAATTAGCAGGCAGGCATGTGGGGGAGGGGGATACAAAGGGTGTAAGAAACAGGTACAACGGGGAGGGAAGGACAAGGGAGCAACGAATGGCTGAGAAAAATAAGGGCCAAAATTCGGTGGTGGCCCAAAATGGTAAACAAAGAGGGTCTTACGCTCAGGACGCCATAGGGCGCTGGCGTTCTCTCTCTTCTAAAAACCCAAACACACAGGAGTGCGTGGATACGTGTACATGTTGATATCATATAGGTTAGAACTCGAGATGACACGGTCCATTTGGGTCTCATTTTTCATTGTCAGATAAATTTCGAGTAAAAATGATATTGTTAAGTATACAGATGTAGAGAGACATATTAGAAAATACTCAGACACGTGCCTGCACACGTGAATATAGTGGAAAATAGGACACGCGGTAAACCCTGGGGTTTTCTCAACGAAAATTGCTATTCTTAATCTTGATGCTGTTTGCGGGGGGAAGAGGGTGGGAGTGTTAATTGAATGCAATCGGACAAAGGAACTTCTAGCTCTATCAAGGTGTGGGAGGTCGGGAGTCGCTGGAAGAACACTTTTAGGCGATGTAAACACACACACACACACCCACGAACCAAGAGAATCAGTTCGGAGTGCATAAAAGAATACCGATGTCTGGCGAGGTCAAACAGCCTGGATCGAGGTCGTGGCGGCAGCTAGTCCGTCGCTGTTTGATACACTAGAGAAGACAGCCGAGGTCGCAGCGGGCGGACTGGGACGTCTGCGCCCGTCTCCCACGGCACCGCATCGATTGTTAGTCACACTGCCACTGCTGCTGTTGCTACTGCTAGCACTGCTAGTATTCCCGTTTCTGTTGGTGTCATTTCCAATAGTGTTGCCCTTCCCCGAGAAGCTATTGATCACGCTGGATGGGAATGAAAGACCAGGAAAGAAGCCAGCGCTGACGCGACGGCCATTCTCACTGGGACCATCAGAAGACCAGATACTCCGCATAGCGTCCGTGGCTTGCAGTGTGTCAACTGCTGGGGTGTTTGAGAAGCTAGAACCGTTCCGAGTATCACAGTTGCAGGCTCCAGCAGCACCAGCACCACCGCTACCCTGCCCCCCGCCATGGGTGGTATTTCCATTAGGCACAAAACCGTTAAAGATAGAGGATTCCAGAAGATTACTGCCTACTGGCCACTGAGCATCCACTCGTGCAGTCCGATCGTCGAAGCCAGGGGGGTAGGAGAGATCACGAGTGGCTTCTCCAACAGAGTCGTTCGAAGTCAGACAAAGAGAGTCCAGTGCCTGAATCAGATCAAAAGCCGGTGCTGGGATGTTATGATGACCAGCGGCCCCGGTGCATGAGTCCAGGAGTGTCTCAGTGTCACTATTTAGGCCCAAACGCCAGTCAGTTGATTTACAGTTGGCACTCTCGCTCACCTCAGGGTAAAGATCGGTGACGCGGAGGTGCTTCAAACCAAAGTCATTATTGCGGCGTGGGCTCAGCGAGGACTGGGGATCGTTGAGCCTAGGATTGGAGAAGGAGTGGTGACTGCCAGTCGAGGCGAGATTCAGAGCAGACAGGTGAATAGAGGCCGCTTCCGGATGATTCAGGTTCTGCCAAAAGACAGACGTGGCGGCCGCCTGTGGAGGTGCCGTTGAGGCCATGTGGTGATTGTGCAAAAAGGACTGCTGGTGTGGTTCAGTGGAAACGTTTCCAAAGTCACTCGGTTCGTCGAATTCACAGCCTTTAACGGGGAAGAGGGAGGGAAGGAGAGACACATTAAAGGATGAAAACTGGAAGTGACCGGTCAAAGATGAGACGGTTCTCGAACGAATGAGGAAACTTACTGAGCGATCGCGAAATCGACAGGGTTGGTCTAACTTGACACATATATATTTGCATGTACAGCTGCACAAAATTATGAAATTCGCAACGGCCACGTCTCAGAAAAGACCTTCAAGACTGGACTACTTCAGGCGTGTGATCACGAGCGGCAGGGAAAGCGAACAATGAAGCAAATAGCAACGCGGTTTCGAGCTGTATCTCTAACCAGGAGAAGGCACCCCTTGGAATTACCGGCTGCAGGCTCGAAAAAGTGTGCAGTTTCAAAAAGCTCAAGGAAACAAGCCGCCAATTCGACAAGGGAAAAACGAGATCCTCGCGCTCAAATCGATGCCCCTCATCGAGTTCTCGTAAGCCTTAGAAGGCAGTTACGGACCCATCTCGAGACCTACATCGCCATAAGAATCTTAGTTTATCAGACATCTGTCTCGTCGGTCCTATTGTACGGTTCAAAAGGCTCGTCTGTGTGTGTTTCTGGTCACATTTGTCCAATATCGATCCTTCCAGTAAAGAATACGGACTTCGTCTCAAATAAGACAGAGTCTGAACCTACTGAAACATCACGAGGATACAAGTAACCACAGGGAATGAAGACTGACGTGCTTTAGGCAATGCTGCCCAACTGGAGGCGAAAGAGATCAGCTCAAAACCCGACTTGACAGTCCGTAAATATTCGGAATGGTGGTCCTTGCAAGCTAAGTATACAGTCGCCGTAACCGGAAAATAGAGTGGGTCAAGTTCTCCAAATCTGCGGCAGCTTGAAGCTTTATAATCCACGACACCAATCCGGGTGAATGAATTCGATAGGATAACAGCCGCACCCGGCACAAGTCCCCAGCGAGACACGATGGAAGCATTCAGCCGTCTCATTCACTTCACTTTACTCTGGAGAACAGTTATTTCACTATGGGCATTTGACAGCGCCGGAGGACACGAAAGCCATCAATTGTGGTGGCAAATTAAGTTAATGACTGCCTGTAAAACAGGTAGTAACATGCCTCTTACTACACCAATTCAAGACGACGAGGTTAGGGGTGAGGTAGTGATCATGCATGAGAAGACTGCTGAATGTAATGAGACAAGTACTCGTGACAGTTAATCTGAGGATATTATTAAGTTTTTTTGCAGCCTAAGTTGAAAATTTTTGAAGCAAAGAGGTTTGCCAAAAGATCCAGACTGCGTCGCTTAGCGCTTAAATGTGCCCCACAGCTGATGCGGTTGTAATTAAATTCGACTCAGGCGCTAGGTGGGAGCCGCTCGCAGATTGCTCCCTGAGAAACCTCTTGTGACGCATGCATTTCGCAACAATACAGTGCATATGAAACACTTAAATTATGACGCCAATCACATCAAGCAGTTATTTCACACTAATCTGCATGAGCAACGAAAGGTGCACACCACACATAGATAGTCAGAATTTACCATGAGATGGCGGCGAGAATGGATCGGAAAATTCAACCAGGTAAACTTTCGATAAGTGGGTGTGTGACTCCACATGCATGACTGCTTGGCCTCCATAAACACACACACACACACACACACACACACACACACACACACACACACACACACACACACACACGCACGCACACACACACACACACACACACACACACACACACACACACACACACACACACACACACACACACACACACACACACACACACACACACACACACGATAGTTCGACCGTCGATTTCGACTATGTCCAGCGTATGCTCCACACCAGGTGATGCAGGGACGTTGACTTGCGCGTGCATTAGTTTTAAGTGATAGTAGCCTTGCGCTGCAGCTACCGCACTCTCTCCTCCTCCCCCACCTGAACCCGGTGTCATGACAGAGTCAAAAAGACCGGAGGCGGGAGAGGACACAGGTGACTGGCACGACCGGAGCCGCCCCTGGGCGTACCACCACACCTGGCTCGGATCCCACGGAGTGGGAGTGCCATAAAGGCCACATTAAGAAGGAGCCAAGGCAGCCTGACTCTCAGTCCGCCAGTCAGCCACTCCACACAAAATCACACATTGGGCTGACCCCGCGGTCCGAGTTATCCCGTCAGTTGGCGACCTTTAGAGCCATGGCTTTTAGCCCACCGTGATAGTTTCAAGCGCACCAGATTGTTTATAGTGAGAAACATGCGCTGAGCTGTCAACCTCACTCTCTCCACCACCCCCACAGTCAAACCACTGTCCGAGCCGGTCCGTTGTCTGATACGGAAGTGGGCGCACACACACACGACAGTTCGACCGTCGTAGTCCGACGATGTCCACCGTATGCTCCATGGGAAAGTGGAGCAGGGACGGTGACTTGCGCGTGATTTAGTTTAAAGTGATAGTAGACTTGCGCTGCATCTACCGCACTCTCTTCTCCTCCCCCACCTGAGCCCGGTGTCAAGACAGAGTCAAGACGACCGGAGGCGGGAGAGGACGCGGGTGGCTGGCGCGGCCGGAGCCGCCCCTGAGCGTGCCGCCACACCACACCAAAACGGAGGTGAGGATGGCTTCTTGCACGCGTTAATGGGACTGAACTGAGCCCACGCAAACCGATAGTTACCACTATAAACGCGTGTGTTTGGCACAGCCAGCCTTAGCGTCGCGACAGCCACTGCGCCCAGTCCACGCACGAGATGGTTGAAAGGCTCGGACGGTCAACTGGTGCAGGAGAGAGGGAATAGAGATTGGAATTGACTCTGAGGAATCCACCGTCACGGAACATAAGCGCATTCCTCACTATAATAAATCTTACACACTTGAATCTATCGCGACGCGCTGGGAGTTGCAGAATTCTACTAACTGGCAAGATAACTCGTTTTCAGCACTGTGGTACAGGATGGCATGACTGCCTTATGCCACTCTCGCTGAGGGGAGATCCGAGCCCATTCAAAAAGCCTGGTACAAATTGCGGAATTAAGTTCCGTGTGGCACCCGGGGACGGACTGTAGAGTCTGCCCACCTCCGGTCACCTTGATCGCACTTGCCTGGTGGATGGGGAGGGGGCGAGAGCGGGCGAGTCTGCTCCACTATGAACTAGTTCAAGTCCATGCCTTCAGTGCTGTGTCCACCCCGTGAGGTAGAAGGCGGAAGCGAAGGTCGTACTGTCGAATATGTCTGTGATTGGTGCCTCAGCTGGCTTTTAAAACTCTCGCGCCGCCCACGAGATTTCACTATTTCCACCACAAATTGTGAAGTAAATAACGGACTGCGAATCAAGGCGAAATATGGCAGACGAAAACGAAGGGGGAGCCCGGGCAGACCAGCAGGGTTAACGAAGGACTACTATTTGAACCAATGTGGCGCTATTATCATGCCTTTGAGTCCAGGTGGTGGAAGTATACAGGGACGTTTTTCCTATGTGTTCAATTTACCCCGCCTTCTATATTCGCCCAACCCACTTAAATATAATTAACGCAGGGGAGGTCCTAAGCGACTCGTATCTAGAAGTGAGAGTAAAAAGACTCAAACTACACAAAGGGTCAGACCAAAAATACACAGGTGAAGTGGGAGCATGCAGTTCTTGGCTACCTGGAAAGCACCACTACGTCCGCGAACATGATTCACATATTCTATGATAGTGCACTCAATCTAGCATAGGCTTAACGGAGAGGGTGGGACCTGCCTAGCAGAGGGCTGACCGAGGGTGATCTGAGAAATAGACCGGCTCTTGGATAGGAGGAAGAAGCATTAGCAATACCTCGATGCATGGTCGGGCACCGAGCTGGCAGATCGTTTTTTGTATGAAAAAATCACGAACCACAGAAGTACTACAACACGATTAAGGTTTTCTATACCTCAATAAAACACCTCCCGCCGTTCATTAGAACATTGAAGACCTAGGCTGCTCTGCCGGAGGGGTGGATGATGGGTACGTCTAACTTCGAACCCGGATAGTATAGGAAAACATTCCTCTATCCAGTCGCTCCCCGCAGCTGTTTTCCTTCAAGTCATTATATAAAAAGGTTTCGGACGCTGGAGGCTATAGTCCGAGGGCCCTGGTTTAACTTTTCCAACGTTCGTGACACCGAAGGAAACAATTTCCCGCCCGACAACAGCAACTACATAGCTGTAAAGGTAAGGTCCGCAGAGCCCGTGCCTGGTTCCTACTATGGTGTCTGGTCGCTTCGACTTGGGAAAGCGCAACTATCCATCGTCCGAGGCGAAAGCGTTCTCAATCGACGCGAATAATACCCAGGTTTACCACACCGGTCGAAGTGCAAGATTGCAATGCTGCTCCATTCAACTTTCTCCCTGGCAGACCAAGACAGAAAAATTGACTAGATGAGAGTAGCAGATAGCTTCCTACGGTCTAGAGTCAAGTTATAGCTAATAATTACGCTGAACTGTTGGAGTATCGGGCTCACAGTGCCAGGAATGAACTTTTCGGATGTGAAGGCGACCATGACTGCCTATTCAGCCAGCTTGACGATCCACGAAGAAGTTCCTTTTACGGCGGTGTGTCGACGACAGATCTTCGGATAAAGTCAAGTCAACTGGCAGCCATTCATGAAGACTGCGCGGTTGACAAAATAGCTTGGAGCTCGCAGTCAGCCCTGAGTGTGTTTGTGTAGACTGAGAGTCCGGCTGCAATGGCTCCTTCTTAACGTGGCCTCTAGGGTACTCCTCCCACTCTGTGGGATCCGAGTTAGGGGTTGCGACAGGAGAGCAGGGGAGAGTGCGGTGGACGCAGCGCAAGTCTACTCTCGTGATTATAGAATTCACGCGCAAGTCCCCCCCGTCCCTGCGCACCCACTTTGGTATGGTGCACAAGATGGACTTCGTCGGAAGCTACGGTCGAACTGTCGGTATGTTTGACGAGTAATCAGGAGTACGCCAGTAGCGGACGTGCTATCAGGATGCAGAAGATTGGGGTCCGTTATACCGACTACGCCATAGACAGCACAATCTCATGACGCCGATGAGGATGGATCGAAATCGAAGCCTGGCAGAGTGGAGGACTGACGCGACCCCGCTCCTGCCAAGCCTCTGAAGGTAAAGAACATTTTATGAACACTATAGACATTACTATAGTAGAATTCATTAAGAATGGCCAATCGCAGCCGTATAAATTTTAGACCAAGTAACAGGAGTCCGGTGAACTCATCAAAACGTGCGCAGATGAAAGGTGAGTTTAAAAAAAACTGCGAAAATTGGGCACATAAAAACTGAGACGAGAACAGTGAAAAAAAACCTACCTGATAGGTGGGCAGGATGCCGGCGATCAGAAATAAATCCATTAAGCAGATTCAAAGTGGACTGAGTGGAAGATGCTGCAGCCGATGGATTGAAGGCCGTCGGGGCGGTAGTATTGGTGCAGCCACTCTGACCGACGGTGACTGATGGAATGGACTGGTATGGCAGGACATAGACACAGAAGAGAGCGAGGTAGCCATAGTGGCGGCGGTGGGAGAGGAGAGCGTCTTCTCGGAGAAGAGATCGATGCCACCGGGGAACCCGGCGGCAGACAGGGCCGAGCCGCCCGGAGAGGGTGGGACGCTGCAGGCGCCACCGCTACCGGACGCCAGTTCCTTTGCCCGCCTTGTTTTACTCTTTGATTCGGCCAAAATGCGATCCAACACCTCACGCGCCTCAATGGAATCCATCTGAGCCACGTCCGGCCACATCCAAACAACCCGACCTGAGCTGCCGCCGCCACCGCAGGTGGACTGCTGTGGTAGGTCAGACGAGCCCTCGTCGGTGCCGGAGCTGTTCTTGTGACCATTTGCGGAGGTGGGGCAGGAATGGTCATCCAGTTCCTCACTGGCTCTTCGCTCAAGCTGACGCATCACAAGATGACCAATAAGCTGTTTTGCCTGCTGCACACGACACTCTGCCGCCTGGTTTGTGGTCATACCCAACGACTGGTAGGCGGAGATCTCGAACTCCGAGGTTGCAGATGGACCACGGGCTGCTTCCTTAGGAGGACTCTTAATCTCCGTGCCGGTGTCCTTCTGGATTGTAGTGATTATGGAGCCCTGGGTGCCGATGATTTTACCCACCATGTCCTGTGGCACAGATATTTTGCTTCGCGCAAGGAGTATGCGACCGGAGCCCGAGGATCCCACGGCAGCGCCGCCCCCACCACCACCACTGCCAACGCCAACTGAAGTCATCCCGTGTGACATTGCGCCCGGGCCACCTACACTGACAGCAAACCCGCTGCAACCAGCGGTCCCAATAAATGCAGAATTATCGGTGCCAGGCACTCCACCAGCTGGGCTCTGAACGGAGGTGAATGAGTTGAGAATGGGGCCTCCGGGGCTGCCAGGGACCTTGAGCAGTGGGGAAGGCGAGGGCACAGAGGCGGGGTCATCGTGGTTTCGAGGTATACCACAAGGAACCTGGCCGCCATTCAGGAAGCCAGAGGGGGAAATGCAATTTGCTGACTGGCTGTTGGCTGCTCCTGCGGCGTTGTTGTTGCCTGACAGACTGCCGTTTACACCGAAGAGGGTGGCGGCAGCATTGCCAGAGATAGAGCTCGTGGAACCTCGACGCCGTTCGCTGGCAGACAGCTTGCTCTGCGAAATTTCCTGGGCTCGTGTAGCAATTAGGTTAGCCACGCGCAGCGCAATGGTCGGTGGAGCCTCAATTATGAAGACGTGGTCCTCGTACTCACCAGGCGTAGTAATCAGAGCACCAGTTTCTTCTCGAATGAGTTTGATTTTCTGACCTGTAGGGGAAAAAGAAAAAAACGATGCTGACCACTGGTACAGGCAAGATAAACATAAAAAGCGCCCCACGTAACACACATGGAATTTAAAAAATCCGGTTCTGACTAGGATATCGAGTGACAACACTAGAACGGGCGGAACATCACACGAGACTGATGCGCTGAGGGCGAACAATTGACCGTTGAGACGCGGCGAAAGGCGGAATCTGATCAGCAAGACAGACGGAATAGGGGCTTGAAGAAAACCCGCGCTGTAATAAACTACGGATGGGGTGGGGAAACTACAGCGACACTCCTTGCACTCCACCCCAGTCTCCGTCAATTTTGGTAACGACAAAATATCCCGAGCTAGACCTTAACCTGCGAGTCAGTCCAACACCAATGGAACGTCCGTTCCGTAGGTAGGGAAACACGTAGCGACCACAAATTTTCAGGAATACTACTCCCGTAAAATGATCCGACGACGCGAGTCAAGGCACAGTTTGGCTGTGCTAATCCTGAAATGATGGGTGGTACTATTGCCACCTTCTCGGCATTGTAACATGTGGCACTGGCATTATACATCATCCTAGAATCGTTGGCAAATGGGAGCGAAAGACATGGAAACAAACTAGGCGGAATCTGCATATCTCACCTTTTCTCTTCAAAGTCGATGCCCATAGTAAAAAAAGCGAATCCCTACGAAAAGTCTTTCTCAAAGAACCAAAAAAATGCAAGGACGGTGAGCACAGAGCCCGAAAAAAAGACCAACCACAGGCAAACTGCAACCTACATGTGCCAAATCCCGGAAACTAGCAGCCGCAGGAAGTAGACCGTTAAAAAGCCAGCCCCTCCCGCCCCAGTTACAGCAGATGCCCGACCCAGCGGGAGGGCAGCGGGTGATTGATGTTCCTTTGACCTCAGCCTGTTCATCGCAGTCGTAGAGGCACATAGTGGCTCTGGGTGGCTAGCACAGGAAACGCGCCTGTTGTCGGCAGACGAAAAAAGGAGGCTGGCTAGAAGAGGGGGAGAGGGGCATGAAAGGCGCACGACTTAGGGTCAGACAAACACCGTGGTGTAAGTCTCTTCGGTTGTCCATTCCCCTCGTCACCACCAGCACCAACGACCGATAAAATAGCCCTTTAAAAGGTCAGCGTCGGGGTCTTCTCTTACACCCATGTGAAATATGCAAGAAACCTAGCGAGAAATAGGTGCAGCTCAAGCAAAAATCGGGCATGCGTTGGTGGCACTGGTGACGATGATAGAACGATGATACTCGCGATTGCCCCAGTCGAGCAACCGGAGGGGTCAGGATTCGAGGGGGAAGATCGTGGCCAACACCGATTCGAGGGTAACTCCGCGTTTTTTCAATCCAAAACAAAGAGGAGCATTACAACTTAAGCTTTTCACATCAAGACGGGCCCATCAGCATCGTTGGAGCACTAATTTTATTCGCTTGTTTACAAATTATCATACGAACCCGCCGTCAGAAACAGCCCGAATAGGGCTGATGGATTCACAAGAGGTGTGGTACGTATAGAATACATTTGCCATGCATCCGTATGGCTATCATAATTAAAAGCTCCCGTATGACAACTGCATCCTATACATGCAGCACCTCTTGTGTGCCCATCATCCTTTAAGTTGGCTGATTCCCTGAAGATGGGCTGCAGTGAGAATCCAAAAGGTCAGGCGAATAAAATCCTTACTCCACCGATCGCGTCTCCATCTTCTGAACTGCTTCATGGAACTCGCATTTCCGCTTACATCGATAGACCCATCATTCTGTAACTCAGTCATCGTACGCAAAAACCAATAATGGTGTAATTATATCCCTCTCTTCCAGAATCAGTGAAAGAGTTACTGTCGGGGTAAAAAGATGAATACACGTTAATACGTCACCTGTATAAATTATAACGGGTGGCGGTACCCAGGTAGCGTTGTGCAGCCGGGTGGATTGAAATTCACGCCATAAGCTAATCTACAGCAGTAATCACTTCCCCGGACCTTACCTGGCGTCTAGCTGTCACCTAAGATTCCACTAACATGTGCTGAGGGTAACAGCCACACCATAGCAACCGACTCGATTAGCAGATCAGGGCATGTTATGGCTAGCTGAAATTGCTCGTTATATCTTTGTTTCGTATTCAGTCCGATTTGATCAACCGAGAAGGAACCAGACACGCTGTGGTAAGTCCAAAAAGGTGTTTATTGTCGGTCGCTGTGACCACAACCATAGCCGGTGGTAGTTAAGGCATTTTGACGTTAGACGGTAACAGGTGTGGCGATAGACAGTTAACCCCGATGCCGCATAAGCCCTAGCACATAAGGTATCAATGCTCCCCGGGGATAGTTGTGTTCATCAATAGACCAACCAAATAACCTGCCGTCCTCTTCCTTTTTCTATTCTTTCACCGAACTGCACAAGGGCCCGGCGGTTATAAAAATCCGCCAAGCGTGTAACAGCACAACAGTTCGACCGGCGTAGGCCGACGATGTCCACCGTATGCACTATGGAAGGGAGGTGCAGGGACGGTGACTTGCGCGTGATTTAGTTTAAAGTGATAGTAGCCTTGCGCTGCAGCTACCGCACTCTCCTCATTCCCCAACTGAGCCCGGTGTCATGACAGAGTCAAGAAGACCGGAGATGGGAGAGGGCGCAAGTGGCTGGCACGGCCGGAGCCGCCCCTCGGCGTACCACAACACCTGGCCCGGATCCCACGGAGTGGGCGTGCCATAAAGGCCACATTAAGAAGGAGCCGTTGCAGCCTGACGCTCAGTCCGCCAGTCAGCCACTCCACACAAAACACGCATTGGGCTGACCACGCGGTCCGAGTTATCCCGTCAGTTGGCAACCTTCCAAGCCACGGCTTTCAGCGCACCTTTATAGGTTCAAGCGCGTCAGCTTGTTTATAGTGAGGAAAATACGCTGAGCTCTCGACCTCACTCTCTCCCCCACCGCCACAATCAGTCCACTGTCCGAGCCAGTCAGTTGTCGGGGGTGAGAGGAGTTGTCTGCTGAAAAGGAACAGGAATGGTATTCGCCCATGGGGAGCAAAAATGAAATGGGCATGAACAGGCGCCAAATTGACCTCATTCCTACTTCCCACACCTACAATGAGTTATTGCAGGGCTAGGTTTTGACGATAAGAGATGGGTACGGACGCAAAGCCCGGACTGACGCTCACTTCCCCCACATGCGCGCTGCGCGTCTGTCAGTCTATCGGCATACGCCGCCAACCAAATGTCTCTTGCACGCATATTCTTATATAAGGTTTCACTGAGAAGGAACTCCGGTCAACCACCGCTCCGTCCCGAAGACCGCCATCTGGCACATTTTCCTGATTATGCATTTGAAGGTACCTTTACAGACTGTTTGAGAATAAGTTGCACAGAATCAGTCTCCGTCTCCCCTCACGCTTCTCTCGTGTATCGTGGCATGACTGTGTCAGTCCGACTCGGGAGTAGATCGAACAAACTCTTGGAAGTGGATCCCGTTAGGCTTAGCATACCGAGATGTCAGGACAACTTTCTCGTCACTGCTCACTTGCCCACTCGCTGGACATTCGGTTATGTGCGCATCCACAAAAAGGTTCACTAAAAACCACAGTTTAGGCCACTTATCACACACACACACATACTACGCTACATACGAGCTTCCTACACTACACGCGCGTGCAAGATACCGCTCCGTAACATACCAAGCACGCGAGAAAATTTGTCAGCACCAGTATGGCAGGCAAAACGTCTTATGCCAATACGTGCACACCTCCCTGAATGGGATGAAGGCCCTTTGAGGTTGCCTGATATAGGGACTAGGTCGTGTGAGGCACAAGTCAGCGGGCTGTTTAACTATCCGGCGTTACGTTTAATCCCGTCACGCAGAGGGTCGAAAATTTGACTAATTAATGATATAGGAGAGGGAGATCTATATTAGGGAGGTTTTCCTCATTCCAAATCGGCACATGCCTCACTAGAATAAACCTAACGCTCTCGAAGCTGTCACTATACGTTAGGGGTCATGGCTTGAAGGGTTGTCAACTGAAGGAATAAGTTAGTTCTCATTAGGACTGAGTTTCATGCTGCAATTGCTGCTTTAGCGTGTTCACGCATAAGAGGGATCTAAACTGCCGCAGTGTATCCCGGCACACTCTGAGTGGCAACCAGGTTGTGTGGTACGCATAGAAGGGTTACCTAACTGTCAGCCACCAGCACTGAAAAATCAGTTCTACGGCAAACCGGCGCATTCCTCACTAATAAATCTGACGAGCTAAGAGTCAAGGCTTAAAAGTTTGCCACCTGGCAAGACAACATGGCCCTTCTCAGAGGTTGCGATGACTCATGCTTGTGAGATTCGGGCCCGGTACATCTGGAGCGAGAACCAGGTCGTATGGCATGCCGTACCTGGCTGTTTGCCCTTGTCAGTCACTGCGCCCACGCCTCTCTCTCCGTGGTTATCTTGACCTTGTTCTGTCATGAGTGTGCGGTACATGTGGGTAGATTCAGCGCAGGTCGGCTTAGCTATAAACAACCTAGCGGCTAAATAACTAATGCGTACCCTCGAAGACGGTGGTAGATCACGTCGTTTACAGCGCGGTCAAATTAGCAGCTGTATATGGGTTCGTGTTCTCACACATCACACTTGTGTTGACGAGCGACACCCATTCTCGCACGGCCTGGCAAAAGCGCGTTCAGTCATGCGTCGAGGTCATTTTGGCCTTCTGGCAAAACACACACTGAGAGGTCTAGTCAATCGCCCCCCCCCACCCACCCCTTCGCACCGCGCCCAGTGCGCGTTCTGACAACAAACAAGAGGCAGAAGGCGGTTTTTAACCACCTTCACTACATAGAAAAAGCATAGTTAAGTATGCTTGATTCTTGGTTCCGTAGGGTTCCATGCCAGGTCACGAACGTGGAAATAAGTCCTGGTTGCAAGCTGAGATAAGTCAGACAGTGAAAGTAGGCCTATTAGGAACCCCACCCTTGGTTAAAGACACACGCACTTCAACCGAATAAAAGACGAGCGCATCTACTCCACGCAGACGCCATCCACACGAGACAGTCTACTGCGTCAAGTACATGCTGCGGTGCGCCAAGCCACGCCGCAAAGTAGTAGCAAGCGGGGGGGGGGAACAACAGTGAAGACACCCAACTTTTGGCGGGTCAGAACAGGTCGCAGCGGAAGTTCGCCTGCATGGCACGCACGACGTGTCCGGTGAATGCCAAGTGGAATCCTGAATTTGGACCATTGGAAACACGATGTGCTCTCACACAAGGAACTACACTTGATTGGAAAGCCCCATTTAAGAGGATGGAGAGAACAAACAGGACGTGGGGAAATTTACTTAACGATAAGGAGTCACGTTGGACGTCTACATATAGAGCAAAGCTACCCACTCCCCATGCATAACGAACTAGAGCATGAAAAACGACCTAACACACTAGCTCATTACTACCAATAGCATCTTTCATTTGCCAAACTCGAGGTGCTTTAGGTAAGCGTACTGTAACTATGAGG
Source organism: Schistocephalus solidus (assembly GCA_017591395.1). NCBI lineage: Eukaryota > Metazoa > Platyhelminthes > Cestoda > Diphyllobothriidea > Diphyllobothriidae > Schistocephalus > Schistocephalus solidus. Next base: position 45,314 of record WEDG01012197.1, on the reverse strand, counting down.
ATAGCTTTCTTCAGGCCTCGGAGGTCACGTAAATTGTCCGCCTCCTTTGTGATCCGATCCAGGTCTGGTGAACAAGGATATGGGGAGCTTCGTCCGTGAGAACAAATAGGGTGTCGAAGAGCTACAGCATTCCTCATTGTTTCGCCTCCAGACCATTCACTCGACAGATGAACGGAATCACCATAACCTTGGACGAGGGGGGTGTGCGTATGTGCAGCATTACGGACGACTTTGTATTGTTTGCCAAACACGATGCCTTTCATCTCGCGGACGTCGTCAGTCCAGATAAGTCGACGCCACGGGCTTCTTTTCCTGACCTTATTTATCTTCACCTTCATGTGGGTTTCTTTTCTAAATGGAACAGGATTGTATGTCCTGTTCATTCCATGAAGGTCACAATGTGCGCAGCTATACTGAAAACGGCTAAACTTTGTGAATTGCAGGTCTAGAAGCAAGCGGATTTGTTATTGTGATCGTGATCAACAACCTGTCTTCGCTGTATACCTGCTGGAGGTCGTGTACAGTTCCCAAGTTCATTACGGTTTTATCCACATTCGAACAGTCTGTTGTCCACTGGCATTGCGTTCTAATTCAACGTCTACAACTCCCTGCATGCCAAATATCACTAGCCTGCCGGCACTGCCACATTTCAGTCATTGTCAAATGCACATAGAAACACCGATAGCTATGGCTAAAATAGTGAACGATGCTCGTGTGCGATCAGAAATCTGCGATCATCACGCTAGTTCTCATGTAGAATATCGTCAGGGACCACCAGCAGTGAAGACACCTTCGAAAGTATACAAGTGCAAAGTTTTTCAGGCGCCTAGTAAGGCGAGCACTTGGCAGGGTCCTAGAGAAAACATGAATCAGATAAGACAAGTGTTATTTTAGAGGTGTTTTAGTCACTTCACGGTACAGTACCACACGAAACGCTACATAGGCGCGACCACATTAACCGGGTACTCCTTACAGTGAGATCCATGCCACTCACCAAGAGACCCAGAATTGAAATTAATAATGGCAGATCAGGTAGGTCAGAACAATAATTTCGTTAGGGATTGAGAGAGATATTAACCGCCCCCCACTCCATTTAAATGTGTCACGTCTGGCAGTGAGTAAATAGAAGCAGATTTTTCGAAAGCGGGTGTTCACATTTGTCCATGCCTAACAGAAGGCAGAGAGAGGGAGAAATCTGTTTAAATTCTGACTCGACACCATTCAATAAAATAAAAAAACCAGTTAGGCTAACCTCTACTACAGGCTAGCAGCGAAATAGGCAGGCTCTCCTATCCTACCAATCAGCAGTCTCGGAGAAGAAGCGACAGTGCAGCTAGAATGCAAAGGACTATCTGATACGCCGATCGCTTGGTAAAAGCATTTTGATTTTTCAACCGGAAACCGTCCTTAACGTACTTGATACCAATACCTTGTGATTATTCTTGTGTCAAAACACCCGAAGAAACAACATTGAACAAAATATTCGAACGGCTGTCCAAAGCCCACCTGGTTTCAAAATTTCCGAGTAGTCTCATGAAGATGACCGATATCGAACTACGACCTGTCTGTAAGAACCGAGTCTCCACAAGCAAAAAGTATTCGAGCGTGACTATGTAATCGGTGAAAACATTTCCCTGCATCCAAAGTCTGACGGCGTACAGTCTTCGCTGGAACAGCATGGATGTCTGCTCTCGAGCTCTTGCGAAAGTAAGGTCCCAGAGGGTTAACTTCCACCTGGCTCTCAATCATGGCAACTCACGCGATCCTCTGGGAGACATGAAGTGGCGATCACCCGCTCGTAGCAAACGAACATGCGCGGACATTCGATTGCTGGAACAATAATTTTTATCTGCTTGACGTTCCGAACCCACCAGCGACAGACAGTGGTGAACACACAAGAGTGTACTATTTATGAGGGAACGCAGCTACCCCGATAAACAGTTCGCGCATTCATTGGATACGTTCGTGTTTGGCGCGATGCTCGCTTGGTGGCCAACATACAAAGCGTTAATGGGCACAATTTCAACCCCGTGCATATGATTCGGCAATTTTACTCCCACCAGCACTGTCAACGAAAGCAGTGTTCATTCAACTCCATCTAGGCGAAGTCTCCGCAGTGAATGGGGAGGGAGCGGAAGAGATCATTGCACTTTTCGTGGGTCGCAGGCCGGAAGATCCTGATTCGCACGACCGTCACGTCTAGTTGTTATTTCGAAATTAACGGTGTGGGTGGATTCCAGGAGTGCGTTGCGACTTGCGTTGGCATGATGCCTCCACGCCGCTAATGCATGTTTGTTCTTCGTGTAACCCTGAAATACTCGTGTACGAACAAGTCGATGGCCGGTTATCGCACGCACGAATGAGACAACACTTTGCTAACACGTCTGTCATTTATTTTTACGCGGCAATACCAACTACCGAGAATCGAGAAAAAGAGCTACTCGAAGTTGCGGAGACTGGTCGAAAGACGTGATCTGATGAATGCTGCTACTGAGTGAAATGGCCGGACTGGGTCACGTGACTACGCAAAAAACCAGTTTATTGAAGGTTTAGTAATTGCTTCCGGGTGTTACAAGGGTGAATGAATGTTGAACTCCGCTATAGAGAACCCACAAATATTTCCAGCATCACTACAAAAATTTGCCGACTTTGCATTGGTCGTGCGACTTAGTTGGCTTGATCACATTTTAGGCAGTACAAAGTTCGCATCTGGACGCATGACAGCAGACCGATGCGCAGTACCGAGACCGACCACGCAACATACTCGAATGTTCGTCCCTTGTACCCGGTTTAGATGGCCTTATGCAAGACCTCCTGATGTTGCTAAATGACGACACGCTAACACAGACAAAGGCTAGCTAGGGCTAAGAGATCCAGACTCGTTCCACGGCCCAAAAGTTGACGGCAGACGGGCGTTCAAGTTCCCAGTCCTCAACAAAATTGAAAGAATTCATTCATTCAGGGGCATCTGTAAGACTGGGATCAGCGTAAGAACTTTACAGTTGTCCGTCCAGACAGCTTAAGTTGCAAAAATAATTTCTAACCTGACTGCTGAAAGTACAGCAAAGTCCACCACAAAAATTATTTGGCCAAAATCACTTCTATGAAGCAGGTATTTAAAAATTCTACTAACTTGTTCATCAAGTTATGGTTAAATTACCTATACTGAACAGTGTTGTGCACAGCGAGAATTATGAATTTATTGCTATCAACCCAGTGAGCACATCAAGCACTTTGAAGTCAGACCGATCAACACATATGTTTCTACCCCAGGTGGGGATTTAATTCTTCTCCGATCCACGCACCATCATTAAACCGTCCCTCTCAGGAACAAGTTACGATTTTGATTTGAGGTTATGTAAAAGCAAGGAGGCCGATGAGGATGGCATTCGTCCTGTGATCTATATGCCTTCTGTCAAAACTGCATTTATACTCCGTGAGAGGTTCGATGAAGCATGGAGTAATGTGATCGTCCCTGACCGGGACAGGATCATCCTTGCGTCTGTTTTCAAAAATGGTGATAAATCAAAGTGCTACCGAGGCAAACAAACGTCCTTGCTATTGTTCTTCACAGACGGTGACTGGGGGATTAGATATTCACACTGCGCCGCAGGCCGGAAATCCGTCATAGCCACCAACAACCAACGGCCGTCTGGGCCACGGGGTTCGAACGCGTTCATGAATCACCGTGGTGGATAACAGAGCTGGATGACGTGACGATAAAAAATATTCACAATAACCAAGGCCTACTAACGCTCAACAATTGTCCATCTCATAACCACCGAATAGTCGGAATGGCGTGGGATAAGGGTGTACCTTGTCATTCGTGGCTTTTAACCGTGCTTCACGAGTTGTTGACAGTGTCGAATTTGCGTTAGGGAGCAAGCTGACTGACCTCGTCTACGTTGACCAGATGGCTCCTCCAGCCTCCTCCAGGCGTTTACGGACCCGTCGTGACGCCGAAAAGAGCCTGTTTTACCAGGGATCCATCTGATCAGTCCTCCTCTAATTTTAAGAATTCTGGACTGTGTGCGTGGAAGACGAACGAAAACTAGAAGTGTCTGATTGCCTTTGTTTGTGATCGGTCCTCCGAGTAAAGTAAACCGACTTCGCCTCACACTAGACAGTCCGAAATCACTGAAGCAATGTCTCGATGACACCAGGCTGCTGAGAAAGAAGGCTGAGGTGATCTGGGTACGTTCACCGTTGACAGAGCATCCAGTACCTCTTTCGAAATGGGCCGGCTATAACAGGACTAAACCACGCTGAGTTGTTAAAGGCGTTAAGCGTATAGCAGACGGGCGAAGCCCCGAGTAAAAATATAGAAGGAATACTGAACGAGACGAAAGGACTGAACTGGTAAACTTCGGCTAATTTGCGGTCTGCGTCCGGCCATGCCTCAATCATATGTCTAAGCAGACGACTGAAGTGGTCATACTAGCCTACCTAGTCGTAGCATTGCTTGTTGATTGATTGCTTGTTGCTGTGCGACCACCCTTAAAGGCTCCAGACTTGAGTTCTAAGGTAAAATGGGACGCAAAACTCTCGTAATAAGATCGGCAAATTGCCACTTCCAATTAAAGGTTACAAATCTGCCCTTCATGCGACCCGTGTGCGGCTACTATTCATTCATGCAGGGCATGCTACGCACGTTTCGAAATCCCCCAAACGAAGACTAGCAAATACGCCCAAACGGGCTGTCGGGTATGACGAAAAAATTGCCGCAGGTCATGTGGTTGCCGGGCAATACTCCGGAAAATTGGACAGTAGCAAAAAAGGTTCCGAGCCATAGCGCTACTATGCACGTCGAATGCTGTCCGTCACCCGGTATAATCCAGAGACCTTAGACGCGTCTGTCGAAGGAAGGGATGATGACGTCCACTTTCGAATGCTAGAACCACTGGAAATCATCTTCCCATCACCACAAACCCCTCGGACGCAGTTGAACCAGGACCTGAAGAGTCGGACTATTAACCGAGAGGAGAGCTGTGAGGCGAGTTAAGCGAAACAGATTTCCATCATTTGAGCAGTAGTGGGTTAGGAACGACTGACTGCTCAAGCGGGTGAACTATGACCCTCCGCATCTCCGGTGCGGTCCCCTACATCCAGTCAGCCCTTTAAAACTCCCCACCATCTGTGATAAAAACTCCACTAGCGCTAGTAGTCTGACTGAACCTAGAGCAATATGACGAGCGATAGTTAGAGCTAACGGAAGGTAACCGTTTTCCACACTGGTTTAGGATCAAAGGCAAAAAAAACAACAAAAAGCAACTAAGCCCCCGATTGCAGCGCGTTGGAAGCTAAACAAAAGCATGGCATATGACACTGAACGCTGCTCTGCAGGTCACAGAACAAAATATCGGGCGCATTCGCAGTTCTGAGATTAACAGAATAGCACAGATAAGGAGACCCACACTGCTACCAACGCATTAAAAGCGGCACAGAAATTGTATCTCGGGGCTTATCAAAGAGCGGCTGCAGACTTACAGCACTTAGGTACATTTAGATGCACATGGAAAGATCTTAGCTCAAAAAAGTCGGAAAAGTCTAAACCACGTGAGTGAAACTGGCCGATCAATCGATCGCCAAGTCAGTGTCCTTAAAACAATTACTGGAAGTCGTAAAGAAATATGCAAGAAGACCTAGCCATATCTCATGGTTCAGTACTACAGCGCAACCTTAACGGTAAAAATGTTAAATTGGTCATAGAGGCCATGCCGGATTCCTACATCAATCAATCAACAGTGAACGTTCCGTTTCACACGATCGTCTCCCCACCGGATGTCAGTTGTGGTCTGTTGAACAGTCTTTAACTGGCTGGCCAACAGTCCGTAATGACACTACCCGCCCCACGGCCGCTGAAGGCGACGAGAATACTGCTGGCGGCGACTCGAGCCTCCATTTCTGTCGAATACGTTTCAGTGGTCGATTCTGCATCAAACTAGGACAGCGTAGCTGGATGCCAAGTCCATTTTGGGCTATCAATCTGTACTACAGCGGCTGCGTGGTTCACCCTCACTTATCTGGGTGCCATCTCAACGCTAAATGCTAGCCAGCACGCAAGCATTTTCATATACACAGCAAGCCTGGCGGAAGCCAGTGATACGTGATGCAAAAACAAGGCCAAATCACGCCGAGCTCCGAATATCAACACAAGAGTGTGGTCTGCAACATCCACAAGGCTTCCGGTAATATACGTCCGTTCGCCTTGTTGGCCTCACTGCGGTATTCTGTTCTGCTCAGTGTGTTTCCGTGGCGGGTAATGGAATTAGATATGCCGGCAAACAATCCCTTATTTTGCTCATGGGTTAAACCTACAGCGGTCAGCGTTCTTGCCCACAAGCACCTCTCACATCCGCCTAATACTTGATCATTCAGTTGACAATGACGTAGTCTATTGCACATCCAACTGAACGGACTCCCTAAAAGCTCCATACGGTTTCGACGTAAAACCTGCTGGCAGAACTCGACTGTGCTGACGATCTTACTCTGTCCAGACAGTCTGTAGTGGTGTATGCGTGCAACTGAGAAGCTGGAGGTACTGAACCCCCACTACCTAATAACTATTCTGCGTGTGAAGAACACTGCCTTACTTGACATGGCCCGCACGCACCGAGCCCATATCATTTTGATATATGAAGTTATCCAGTAAATATTGTTAAAGCGGTTTGGGCGCAGCCCCCTGGAAGTGACGGATTCATAGTCCTGAGACCAATTTAAACATTGTTACCACAGAAGAGCATGGACCGAACTTAGTAGATCAGTTGAAGGGCTGGCCCATATAGGACGGAGGACATCAAAATTCCATCCAAGTGAGGTTACAGAAAGTGCAGATGGGACACAAGGCCTATACTGGGACTAATAAGCTCTTATCGGCACGTATAAATTGTGACTTGGAAGGTCGTCAAAGGGCAAGGAATTTAAAGCGCAAATGTATGATGTGACCTAGTCGACCAAGTTCGACTCTTGGGCTTCAAGACATATTTGGCTTTACAAGCTTCGATCTGTGTGTTTACCATAAGAGACTTGACTTAACTTACGAGGTCGCGATCAACTAACTGTCGAGGAAGTCCATCGTGAGTGATGAGATGCAGCAGGAGGAATGTTAAACGAAGCAGAAACACGGCCTTCGTGGGAAAGCTGAAAATTAGGAAACAGGGACGCGGGCGAGCACGTTTTCTCCATGATTATTCTAACTACCCAGGTAGGTCTGAAACAGCTCTTCAATTCTGCTATAGTTCCTTGTTGATTGGCATAGTTCGATCATTCGCCCCGCTGACCTGAGTGCGAGACCTTCGACAATATTATCTTGGCTGGATCCAATTCTGCCTAACCTTGACGGACGGTAAGGCCGACCTTCAGCGCACCTCGGAACCCATGGTATTCGGAGCTAGCAAGCAAACTGTCCAAAATTTGCTCAGAAGTCTGCCACAGACTCGCTCCAATGGGAAACCATCGCCCGCAAGATGGAGCCGGTTGAATTAGTCACGATGGATGACACAGCAAGTACACAGTCGCATTCCGGCGTAAGATGTTAGCTGGTGAAGATGATCCCCTTCGCGAATGATGAACCGACTGCTGGTGTCGGCAGTACATGCGCTTGGTGAGGTATAACTGAAATGCAGTCCTCCCGGTGCCGTATAACCTTTCTTAGCCTGGTTATGGACATTGTTTCACTTACCAGCGTGGCTACTTAAAACAATACTTATGGTTTGTTTGATAGAGTTGTGAAGTTAAAACGGAAAGGAAAAGCTGCGAAATAAGAGATGCGGTCCCTTGGGTATACAGTCGAGAGGCGTACTCAATACGCTGATGGTTCATCAAACAGGAGCAAGGGCAATCAAAGACCTGTCACAAAGACCTGACAGAAATAACTTACCACCCTTCCCGACAATTTCGGATACATGATCCTTGCTGGGGACTCGAACTCCCAGTTGCATGTACGACGCTTTGGTCTTGGCTTCCGTTTCTCCGTAGCGGTTTCGAAAGTGAGCTGAAATCCGCCCGTATGAGTGGCTTGTGGAACGTCGAGAATTCTCTTTTATTCTGTCTAACTCGGGTCCAACAATAAAACCTTGTTTCTGTGCGAAAACGTAATATTGTAGCCGATCCTGTATAAGGAGACCTGAACCTGAGTTAATAGATATTGCGTTGGCCATACTTGGATCACATCGAGAAAACGCGTGCGGAAAAAGCTCTCTTTGAGGAGGTTGTCGAGGTGGAGGAATCTGGCATTCTGAAGTTATGTTACCAGTGTCTCTAGGACTAACTCCATTGCTCTGACAGGATAGGAGGACACTACTGCCAGGAGAATTTTGTCGTTTTATTGGATGAAAATTCATGTTCACTGGGTAATGATTGTAGAAAGGAGAGTTCTGTAGACTGTGATAATCGTCCATTGGCTTTGTGTCATTGGGGTTTGAAACATATGACCTAACGTTCCAGGAGCATATTTGTTGATTATGCCAGGTGAAGCCAGCGCAGCGAATCCCGTGGACATATGGTGAGTCGGAGAGTTACAGGTAACCGGGGCGGCGGGGTAACCTTTGGAAAGAGATAGAGCACCGTTCTTATCCAGCGAAAGTGTCTTTTGAGTGCTAGCGGGAAGTTCAATCGTGTTAATTCCGTTTGTAGATCCTCTGTTAGAAAGGCTACCGTAATCTACATTGTTCATGAAAGCCAGCATCTGATCATTCAACAAGTCGTCGCTGAAGCTGTCATTAGTTGCGCTCGGCATGTTTGAATGCTTTTATAAGCGAGGGTCACCTGTACATGAAGTCGTTGGATAGCCTGCCTCCCGTAAAGGCGCGACAGAGATCTACGAGCAAAAGCGCATAACTGTACTTTCTAGAAGACTACAGACACTCCGCGCATCCGCATGCATGACATAGGTTAGCGCGCGTCGCCTCAAATTCAGGTGAAGACTAGGCCTCTCTACCAATCAACTTTCAGAAAACATACAGCTGCGTGTGTTTTCGTAGTCAGCACTGTATGCTGACAGCCGATTGGCTTAATAGCTAACACCATCCACCAATCACAGCGCCAAAACGAGAAGGCAGGTCCTTCATTCAAATTCTCAGCTCGGCCTGTCAGTCATTCCGCACGGCTTGTTGGTGTGTTCGTTTATGTGCCGGTTTTTGCCGACCCATGGCCAGACTGCCGTCTTTAGGCGTGGCCAGGTAAAGTCTGACTCACTACCGGCGCCGATTTTTTCGTCAACGGTCAGACGGTAACAGAGCGCAGCTCAATATTCTATTCGGCTGGCGCAATTCTGCCTACATTCATATATTCTGCGTGCATTATTTTCTGTCATTAGGTCGGCTTTGTTTTTAAGCGGATTTTATTTCCCCTGCCCGGAACCACAGTGGCCCTCATACCCCATAGATTTGTAATTTCAACCCAAAAGTGCGACTGAGCTTTTGACGGAGACACCATATCTCAATTATATTACAGATTATGGGGCTCGAGGCTCCCTCAGTCCCGCGAAGCCGTCTTTATCATGTCAGCACGACTATAATTAAAAGTTTTCCTGTTAATCGTTATTGCTTTCCAGTAAGTGGAAAGAAACTTATCAATTAATAAGTCTTATCCAGTTCTGTCCCTTAAAAGGTAAGTAACGGGTTTGGGTTTCATTCTGGATAATGGTAGAAAGTTTGTGTTGAAAACGAGTACCCCAGACCTGAAATGCCATTCGCAGGTCTGCTCATGACGGTACTGATTTATCCTTGCTTCACAAGCTCAGTATTTTGCGATCAAGTGGGCAAATTTTGAGGGTGCTCGAAAGATAAATTTAACGGAGAAGTCTGTTCAAGCACCAGAAAAGTTTATTAAATATTCTGAGCTTTACAACTCCTGCAGGAGCTCATCGTCAGCAGCAGCAAAACAGGCGACACGTATAGGGGATACAAACCGATCAATAATCCCTGACAGAAGTCTGGAGTTGATTGGGCAGGGCTCTGTACGCCGGTGCCAAATGGATACAGCGATTGATTGAGTTCCCTTCCGTGAACCAGGCTTCAATCAATTCTTGGCTCGTATTTTTTTCGGTGTGGAAGATTATCTTGACGACTGTGAAGTTGAACTCATAGCCCGTTTCGTAGGTGTTGGCAGAAACTTGCGATAATTCGTTGCCCCATCGCATGTCCAACTTATATTCATGTGTGCGTGATCTCACCATGCTTTTTGGCTGGCCTGTGCATTTACAAGGACAGTTTAGGCATGTGGCATGATGCACTATCCCAGATTGCTCTTTTAGGCTTGTTCTTACTTTGCTTTGCCTCACTCTGCTGTGCGTGGTAGCTTAAGGCCGGAGTGCAATGCCAACACCTATCCGATAAAATGTGCTCTGTAGATTCTAAGACGTCTTTAATATATGGCAGAGCGTGCCATATCCTTGGTTGTTTCTCTCTGGGTCCTACAAGGCCGAACGCGTAGGCATCGGCTTGTAAACGCCTTCGGATAGCCATGTCGCGGGGCTTTCGGGCCTCGCGTATTTTTTCCTCCGGCTTGAAAAAGCGTTCACACACAGCTTCGTTTGTGAGCCACCAGGTGGTTGCTGTGAAAGCTGGGGAGATGTGTGGTGTTTGTACTTCCGGCAAACCGTTGTCTAAACTTCGCCATGTGGCTTTCGCTTGATGAGCACATAAAGGAAAGGTAGCTGCTGTTATTGTTCTTCTTTCCTTGTGAATTTTATATCAGGGAATATTCCATGCACAATTCATGGAAGTTTTTTTGTGACGATAACAAACGTGTCGTCAACGTAACGGGGCCAAAACGCAGATCCAGTTTGGATGGAGGTAGTGTTTTCTAGCTCCTGAAGGACCAGTTCTCACAAATTCTTCCCGTGCTCATGCAGTCTCCTGGGGCTCAAACCTTCGCATTTATTCGGGAAATTTAACGCGACGGGTAAGAAACAGGAATATTACAAATCCGGTGGTGTCGGGAGAGTTCTCCTTCTCACGATTTCTTTGCCCATTAGTGAAGCAATATAACCTTTCCTATTGATTGTTAGGTGCTCGTCTATTGGTTACAAGACTAACTCGTCCCATTCTGCCCTGGGGTTCCCCTCTCAAATGCGCCGCCCTCAGTCACACAGCAGATAGTATAATAGGTAGAAGAACATTACCGATAATGATCAGGGAGAATGGAATGGCCATTTCTGGCTTATTAGTCGTCATCAACCAGTCATACCCAATCCCAAGTGTGGGACACCTGGGATTCGAACCCGTGACCTTTGGTATTTGAGTCGAACGCTCTACCATTGAGCCATGGGCTCGTTGTTTTGTCGGTTGTGATCGATAATATGATGATAGTGTGGGGCTCACCGATCTGCTTAAGGGACATGTATGTTCCGTTGTGCTCTGGAGCTCAGACTAGAGCTTTTGCAGGTGGTCGCATAGCGACATGTAGCATATGCTGAAAGGGGACCGACAAAGACAATGGAGACCGGAATGGCCATTTCTGGCTTATAAGCCATCATCAGCCAGTCATACCCAATCCCAAGTGTGGAACACCTGGGATTCGAACCCGCGACCTTTGGTATTTGAGTCGAACGCTCTACCATTGAGCCACAGGCTCGTTGTTTTGTCGGTTGTGATCGGGAATATGATGATAGTGTGGGGCTCACCGATCTGCTTAAGGAACATGTATGTTCCGTTGTGCTCTGGAGCTCAGACTAGAGCTCTTGCAGGTGGTCGCATAGCGACGTGTAGCATATGATGAAATGGAACCGACAAAGACCCAACGCCAAGTGGTGCATCGCCCTAACCCACTACTTCACCGGCTCGTTTTCTTGCCGGTTTAGGTCGGCAATATTGACATTGGCGGAGAGAACCTGGATAACGCGTGCCGTGGGTCATTTGGATACCCGTCCCCCTTCGGTCTACCGCATCTAAAGCGTAGTCCATTTTTCGCAAACAGCAACCACAATCCCGCGTATTCGGAAAAAAATTAACTATCTTGCTACTTTTATACACACTGTCCAGGGTCAATTTGACTTAAAATATATTATAACCTTGAACTTTAATCAGAAGTCGAGTTTGGCGAACGTACGCTTTCGATTATTCATCATCAGGCCTTTACAGTAATATAAGAAAGGGTAGAGTAACAAAAGTTTAAATATGCAATAAGTAGTAAGTATGGGGGAGAGGGTTGAGGGCGTTCGGAGGTCTGGCGAAACTACAGAACAACCAGCTCTCTCCAGTCATAAAGGAAATTTTTTCGAATGCTCTATATGTAGAAGATATAATTGCAATAGCAGATGAAAAGCTTGAGTTAGACCCTCTCTTAGATAAAGTGAATCAGGTTCACCCGGTGTTAAATTTAATTTTGGAAAAAAGAGAATGGAGAGTGCCTCCCTTTTCTGGACGTCCTACTTAAAAGAACGTCTGATGGAACACTTCGTTGAAGGGTATTTCGTAACAAGACATGGACAGGGCAATACATAAACTTCTATAGTTTTGTCCCGCTTAGCCAGAAACTAAGCCTAGTCCTTTGCTTCACCAACCGTCCTAGGAGAAAATGTACTCTTGATACACTGGAGAATGAACTCGCCCTTATACAAAACACTCTGCGAGAAAATGGATTTCCCGAGAAGATTATCAATAAATATATGGAGGAACGTCCCCAAAAACTGGACTAAGAAGAAGGTCTTATTTCTCCTATTTCCTTTTCGAGAGGATCTGGCGATTGAACTTCTGCATCGTCGCTTAAACATTGCTATCGCGCGCACCTACTCAGCCGCTAAATTAAGGCTAGTGTCCTCAAGCACTCAACTTCTTCGCCTTGAAGGCAAGGATAGACTGCCGTTTCAGATTTCTTCAATGTCATCTGCGCCTTCACTTGCTCCTGTGGGGCAGGTTATATTGGTCGAACAACCAGGCGCCTATCCAAGTGGATGCGCGAGCACCATCCTGCCTGGCTAAATCAAGGCATAGTAACGTACATCTCTAGTGCACATGTGGCTCAGTTGGTTGACAGCGGTCACCGGGTCGACGTCAACTAAGCATTCCGAGTAATCTATAAAGTGCCGACGAAGCGCCCCAAGTTCCTGCGTCAGCGGATACTTGCAACGGCAGAGGCAATAACCATACGGTAGACCAACCCAACTTCGTGCTCGCAAAAAGCGTTTGTAGTGGTCCTAAGGCTCCCTTGGCCGAAAAATAACTCAGCATCTGCGTTCACACCTCCTGCCATATCGTGTCACAGCGACGATGCAGTAACGTAGATAATTGCCGTACACCTTCCACTTGCTGTCCTCATCCCTCACCCCTTAGAACTAGACTATAACTCCTGAACTCTGAATGCACTCAACCCTCTCCCCCATAATTACTGCTTATTGGAGGTTTAAACGTTTGCTACTCTACACTCCCTTATATTATTGTATAGGCCTGATGATGAATAATCGAAAGCGTACGTTCGCCAAACTCGACTCTACTTCAGCGGAAGTTTCGACTTAAATTTGATCATAGTAAAGAATCTTTGAGCCTCGACAGCCTCACTCTCGTCTCGGATGCCTAATATAGGCTAATATGACTAAGCTGATTCCTGATCTCTGGAGAGAAGCTTGAACGTGGGGATTAACTCACGTCAGTTCGACCGTCGTAGTCCGACGATGTTCACCGTATGCTCCGCGTAAGGGTGGTGCAGGGACGGTGACTTGCGCGTGGATGCGTTTCGAATGATAGTAGACTTGTACGGCATCTACCGCACTCTCTCTTTCCTTACCCGCATTTGCCCGGTGTCAATACATAGTCAAGAAGACCGGAGGCGGGGAGGGCGCTGATGAAGCATCTCCTACGGAGGGGGAGAGTGAGGTGCGGCATAAGATTGCACCTACGAGTGCCCATGTTGGACACGCGCACCCCTCATGTTCGGCATTTGTTATGGGACTGCATCCCAGAATAATAACGCCTTCCGCACCCTAAGGATTAACTAGACATTCCGCCACAGCCATTTACGTGCGGCAAGCGCAAGTTTCTCGCACAAACTGAATCCGACATCTTCGCAGCCACGAAGATAATGGTCCATGCCAGAAGCAAGACAAGCCGAGAATTGATTGAAGCCCGCACCTCCAATGAGAACTCGGTCAATCGATTTATCGATCTGATACCGGCATGTCAAACCCTGGCAGTCACTTGTTGACTGGCGTTACTGGTGTCTGATCGACCCCTACCCCTGGTTTATGTTGCCGATTATATCTCTGACGGTGGACTCCAGCAAGAGTTCGAAAGCTCAGACAAATAAAGCCATGATTACAGCGAGCGAACAACCCTCTTCTTCTTCTTCTTCTTCTTCTTCTTCTTCTTCTTCTTCTTCTTCTTCTTCTTCTTCTTCTTCTTCTTCTTCTTCTTCTTCTTCTTCTTCTTCTTCTTCTTCCTCTTCTTCTTCTTCTTCTTATTCTTCTTCGTCTTCTTCTTCGTCTTTTTCTTCTTCTTCGTCTTCTTCTTCGTCCTCTTCTTCTTCTTCTTCTTCTTCTTCTTCTTCTTCTTCTTCTTCTTCTTCTTCTTCTTCTTCTTCGTCTTCTTCTTCTTCTTCTTCGTCTCTTCTTCTCTTCTTCTTCTTCTTCTTCTTCGTCTTCTTCTTCTCTTCTTCTTCGTCGTCTTCTTCTTCTTCTTCTTCTTCTTCTTCTTCTTTCCTTCTTCTTCTTCTTCTTCTTCTTCCTTTCTTCTTCCTCTCTTCCTTCTTCTTCTTCTTCTTCTTTTCTTCTTCTTCTTCTTCTTCTCCCTCTCTTCTTCTCCCTCTTCTTCTTCTTCTTCTTCTTCTTCTTCTTCTTCTTCTTCTTCTTCTTCTTCTTCTTCTTCTTCTTCCTTCTTCTTCTTCTTCTTCTTCTTCTTCTTCTTCTTCTTTACTAATACACACACATGGAATGCAAAAATTTGCATCTATTAATCTCTCTCTCTCTCTTTCTCTCTGCCAACACCAGCATTGTATTCTACTTGCGAGACGCGGTCGGGGGGTGGTGGTGTTGAGGTTGAGTGAAATAGCTGATCAGGATTTAATCCTGATCTACTCCTCTCAACACTTTGTTCGTATCACGTTACAAATTAGCCCGATTTCGCTTGAAGAGCTTCCACCCGTCTAAGTATACAGGCCCCGCTAAAAATTTGGCGTTCTAGCGCCACCTGGCCGGGCTCGAGAGTGAGCCCACAGACACAGCGAGACGAGTGTGTTCCGTAACGCGGTCGTTGAGCGTCCCCGCTAAGATGGTTAATATGACAGTTCAACCGTCGATTTCGACGAGGTCCACCGTATGCTCCACACCAGGTGGTGCAGGGACGGTGAATTGCGCGTGAATTAGTTTTAAGTGATAGTAGCCTTGCGCTGCAGCTACCGCACTCCCTCATCCTACCCCACCTGAGCCCAGTGTCAAGACAGAGTCAAGAAGACCGGAGATGGGAGAGGGCGCAGGTGGCTGGCGCGGCCGAAGCCGCCCCTGGGCGTACCACCACACCTGGCTCGGATCCCACAGAGTGGGAGTGCCATAAAGGCCACATCAAGAAGGAGCCATTGCAGCCTGACTCTCAGTCCGACAGTCAGCCACTACACACAAAACACACGATTGGGCTGACCAGGCGGTCCGAGTTATCCCGTCAGTTGGTAACCTTCCAAGCCACGGCTCTTAGCGCACCGTGCTAGTTTCAAGCGCGTCAGATTGTTTTTAGTGAGGAAAATGCGCTGAGCTGTCGACCTCACACACTCCCCCACCCCAACCATCAGACCACTGTCCGAATCGGTCAGTTGCCTGTTGGTTAATATACCCGATCGCAGCCGACAGGACAATGAGCTCGTGGATCAGTGCTTAGAGTTTTGGACTTCTAACTAACAGGTCGCGAGGTCGCAATAGCTAGGGTTGGGTATGGCTGGCTGAGGACAACTAATAAGCCAGAAATGACAATTCCAGTCTTTCTTGTATTTGTCAGCAATGTACATTTGCCTATAATACTAGCCATTGTACGGCTGGTGGCGGGGCTAAGGAGTGAGTTTCAAGGCGAGAACTTTGCAAGACCACCTAATGACGTTGCGTTAGGTTAAACCACCAGTACCGTCAAATGTGACAACTTTACTCTACTATAAAGATAACTTTTGGCATGCATGCTTAAAGGAGTGAGAACCCTCGGAGATTTATACATAAACTGCTGAAACCAACACACTGCGACAGTTGCTAACCCCGCGAAGGCCCTTGTAGTTAGCTGTTCCGCTGCTCTCCAATATGTCCCTTTATTTATAGACAATTCCCTCAAACACCATTTTTTATCTCCCTCTGTCCTACTTCCTTTTTTCCACCTTCCTCACCCTACCCCCTAACCCTGCCGTCTGTCCTCCGCTGTCACCCTTTCTGGCCCTCCTTTATTCTTTTTGAAACTTCACGTCATTGGTCTCCTCCTAATCCTCCTCCTCCTCATCAGCATATTCATCGTCGTCTTCGTTGTCATCATCATCACCACCACCATCATCATCACCATCACCACCATCATCCTCATCATCATCATCATCATCATCATCATCATCATCATCATCATCATCATCATCATCATCATCATCATCATCATCATCATCATCATCATCATCATCATCATCATCATCAATCATCCTCCTCCTCCTCCTCATCACCATCATCACATCCTCATCATCATCATCATCATCCTCATCACCATCATCTTCACCAACAGCAACAGCGGCAGCCGGAATGGCAATATCAAATTCTATATCAACATAATCGTAAATTATTTGACTCAGTTATGAAAAAGTGGGCGGCCTCGGTAGGATCCGCAACCATGACAGTAAAGGGAAGACGTTTAGCGAGTAACGACGAGCGATCCCACGCTAAGAACTAATCGAGGCAAGCCAACGGCGACACTACAACATACTTAGCTGACAACGCCGCCTAGTGAAGAACAAATGAAATTGGTAAAAGGTCAGTTAATGATACCTAAAACTCATACCGGTAGGAGTGTAGCTGCCACAGGCTATAATCCAGTAAAATATCTGACCACCTGAGCTACGAAGCCCCACGGGGAGCCGAAAGTCAGCTTGTTGTATCAGAATTGAGGGATTCTATACGTTGCAGCAGGCTGAAGGTAACTCATGGCTCCTGGTGGGACCTCGTAGCTCAGGTGGTTAGAGCGTTGGCTATACTAAAGCCCTTCACCTGCTGCCCTAAGTTCGAATCCCACCAAGGCCGCCGATTTTTTTCCCAACTGGGTCAAAGGAATTATTCAAATCTGCCAAACCCTCATTAATCATCGTAAGTAGTGGCACCATCTAGTAACCTCTTCTCATCAGCCATTTTCTACTTCTACCACGTCCAGCTCTATTTCCTTTCATCGTACTAGCACTGACACTAGTGGAACTAGGCCACCATCGGTGTCGAAAGCGCCAGACACACGGAATGAACTTAAAGACCTGCCCCTGATTATGATTGATTGAAGGGGGAGGGGGGGGGCGGTGGTCACACTAGAGCCCCCAGCGCGGCCCCGAACTTCGACGTTCATGTGCATACGCAAGAACCTAATTAGGTCGACGAGACCTAAGCACCGATTAATAATTAGGGAGATACGCGCATGAATCTGCATATCTGACCTGCGCAGAGGTACGGACGCATTCATGCTGACCTGTATATCCGGGCTCCTGCTTTGCGATTGGCGATGAAAGAGCCCCGAAGGAGCCGCAACCAAACGGCGAGGCATAATGCGAGTTAGGAATTTTAATTACACACACACCCACACCTCATTATGTTCACCACCTGAGCACCAGATCGACATTAAACGTCATTAAAGGCTGACATGCTAGATTGGAACGAAATATGTACAAAGAAGTACAGTGGATGCCCACCTCGAAACCCCCCGGTATCAACAACGAAAAGGCGGACTAATTTGTCTGTTATCCACACCGCAAAACAAGATCAGAAAGACTGATGTTGAGGGCCACGATCATGAGGACGCGACCCAGCTCCTGAAACGCATGGCTTTCCGAACAACCACGAAAGGCACACACACACAAAAATGTCGCTCTGAGTGTCTGGTTTTATTAGGGCAAAAAAAATTACAGTACGTGATTTGAAGACCCAGGTATTATTAAAAATTATTCGAGAATGGGCAGCCTTGGCAGAGATCACTCACAGAGATCCCTCGTCATCCCTCCCGCCGCCAGAACAGGGGAAAGGAACTACCGTAATGCGCTAGAGCTCAGGGAATTTATGCATGGAGTGAGGGTTAGCGTTAAGGTTAGGCATAGGGTCAAGTGTAGAATTGGCGTTAAGAGTACGGTTAGGGTTAGGAAATGGAATATTCATCGTTCCTGGAATTTAACCAAAAGGGGACGGGAAGATTCCGGTCGACAGTTTTGTTAAGAACGAACGCATGTGTCTACGACTACATTCCATGACTCGTTCTTCGCGGACGACTGCACCCTTAATACTGTGACGAAGGAGGACATGCAAAGGAGCATGGACCTCTTCGCCGCAGGCTGCGCCAATTTTAGATTAAAAATCAGCACAGCTAAAACGGTTGTCATGCCCCAGCCGCCACCCAGCGCGGAATACAATGCTCCCCGAATCATTGTCAACGGCACTCAACTCAAAATTTGGAAACTTTTGCTTAGCTGGGAAGCACGCTGTCACACAACACGAGAATCGACGACGAGGTTACGCAACAACACCATCAACACGTCCCGTATCCTCCCAGTAACTCGACTACCAGTACTCGCAGCAGAGCCCCACAGACTCAGCACATCCCTACTTATCCTGTCCTCATTTTCATCGAACACGCACATCACGCATCGGCCTGATCTGTCACTTGCGAATCCATCGAACAGAGACCGGTGAACCAGTGCCAGGAGCAATAACATACACCCGCCGCACCCGCCACACCGGACTCAACTGTCCACACTGCCCACGCACATTCACACACCGCATGGGCCTCTTAGGTAATATGCGCCTCCATGAAAACCTGCCATAGAACACCGCCGGCTATAGCAAAACATTTCATTTCTATTCATCAGCCTCCTCACCTCACATGATCACACGCAACACCACAAAACCTGTTCTCACTCTGCATAGCTAATTAAATGGTAAGTATGATCTTCGGCTCTTTCTCCATGTGACTCCTCTGTTGCATATGTGATCTGAGCTTGAGCATATCACGGGGCGACAAGCGACGTGGGTGGAAAGTTTGCCAACTGACAATTACACTCAGACATCACAGTCAGTCCAATGGGTGTTGTGTGGAGTGGCTGACTGGTGGTTTGAGAGTCAGGCTGGGATTGATCAGTCTTAACGTGACCTCTGGCTATCTCACACCTGTGAGATGTGAGCCGTTAAGCCCCCTGTTGTGTGAAATCCTGGTGCTTGTGTTGGGGGGGGGGGGGGGGAAGGGGGGGCAGACAACGATCGGGTATATGGCCCCACCGTGAAAACGGCAGAGAAGGAATGCTGTACTAAGGAATGGTGGCAATAGGGGTTTCATAGGTTGGGTGAACAAGACTGATATATAGCTGTTTTCAGGGATCAGAGTATAACAAATACACTTGCGCCATGACCTTGTTTAAATGCCCATTCAATTTAAAAATTCAAGCGTGTATTTTGGAATGCTGGAAATTCGGAGTTGTAAACGGATGCAAGAGGGAAAACCGAGGGCATTGGTGAGATATTTCAGGTGAAATGATCGCAGACAGTAATGACTAATCACATTAAAGGAGAAGGTAAGAAGCATATGTGGTTAAATCGGACCCCATGATGGCCTCAAATGAAGATATTATTCAAATTGACCACATTGATGGCCTAAGACTATGTCTAAAGCCGAACCCTAACCATTAAGCTTAACCCTAGCCCTAACCCATACCTCCACTCCTGACCGTCAAATCTAACCCCTAACCCTAGCCTCAAGCTTTGACCGTAACCCTTAACCTTAACCTCAAAACTAACCTCTAACCCTAAGGAAAACACTTAAAGGGGAGGGTGGCTTGACGGGCAATGGGTGAAAGGAAGCCTACCCAAATGATATAAATAGGTATTCCATAGAAGTAAAAACTATGTGGGGCCACATAGCCCGTCGTTAACATAGCGACTCGCTATTTGCTGGCACTGCTGTGCCAATGGTCTGATATCCTGGAATCCTGTTGCAGTCCAGCATCAGACAAAAGAGCCCTAAATGAATACCTTAGTCTCTGAGTGTCTGCTCGAGTGTCCCTAACCAGAAACAGGGTCAAACCATCTGGTTGCGGCGCAGGGCAGACGGGAGGTAGAACAACCCGCCGGTTAATGGTACTGTGGTCCCAGGCCTGGGCTTCAGATAGCTCTCAACCTGTCCCCATTTCCGGTCCTCGCCATTACCAAAGTGTATGCGAAATACAATGTGTGGTCTGTTTCCAGAATGTGGGTATCGGCGTGGAACAGCGAGTCACTCCTGTGCACAACTGGCTTGTGCTCTTCTGTTGAGAGACGAGCTTTCTGGTGGTCTGCCCGGTGTAATTACAGGCCAAATCCCGGCAGGGAATCTAATCAAAAATACCGCTTTTTCACTGATTTATCTTTTCCATGTGACCCTCCTGAGAATGTCGCCTGCTACTCAAATACAGATAATGAACCTACCAGGCTTTTCTTATTTTTTTGTTAAGCCTGACGCGTTGTTAAAGTCCGTACATTCACACAAAGCACTGGTGCTCACAATCTATTTGACAGGAGAGGTCAGAAGCCTGAGCTATCTAGAGGAAGGAGAAGCGGAGAATCAACCACTGGAGAAACAGTAATAATAATGCATACACAAAAAGTAATGTCGAACCGCAAGAATTTGATTTCCATCGGTTTGCTCCAAATTCGGAGAGTAGTTTTGGGCACAACTTGACTGTTAACGCTGGAAACTGGATTTATGCAAAAACGAACCTACACAGCAAGCACTCTGGGCATTACTGATAAGACCCACTCGTCATGCTAACCCTATTCAAATGATGAAATGGAGGGCCATTTTCTTCTTTGTATTTTTCTCCTTTTATCTTCACCCCCTCCCGTTGCATGCCGTGGCAAACAGATTTCCGTCAAATTTACCGTCAAGGGTAAGGTGCACGGGTGCATTGAAAATCCGCTACCCGACGGACTATGGTTAGCTTCACGGGGCTCAGCCGATGGAATACCAAAACGCATAAAAAGCTCGAGCGGATGGATCGAGTTCGTCTTATAGCAGAAAACCAACCTCCTTGATATTCCATTGTGAGCTAAATAGTCTACCTCGCTGGGCGAACCGCGGCCTGAAGCTCGCCTCGAGAGGTACGAGAGTCAATCGTGGTTCATACAGGGTGAGTCAGTGCTTCTGGAAACCTTACCAACGGTCGTTTTCTGCTAGGAGAAATTGGTTAATGAGGGCATCCGCCGTCCTAAGTCTTCTCCACTCACCCAGCAGTTTTCTGATAGCTCTATCAACCTGACTTGAGCATAAATATGTCGCATGTACTTTCAGTTATGCGGCTCATATTCTAACTGTTGGCAGAATCTGTCCAGTGCAGCAGCGCTCGCGGAATTCTGCCATGTTTCCCCTGACAACACGCGAAGTCGTATTGCGTCCTTTTGATGGTAATAAGTGGTCCGAGTCAAAAGCTTTATATAAAATGGAGTGACGGTCAGCCGAACACTACGGTCTTTCCGGCTGGGTTTCCAACGCAAGGCAGCTCACCAGTTGCCTCGACGCCTTCGGCTACAGACTCGGATTTCATTTGACCCAATTGTGAAAACTTCAGTCGCCTCGGTGGGATTCGAACCCATGTCAGCAAGGGGGGAAGGATTTAGTACAGCCAACGCTTTAACCACCTGAGTTACGAGGCCCCATCGAGAGCCGTGAGCGCTAGAGTGGCAGGAAGTAACCGAGTTAATGCAATGGTGAGCAAAATGTTAACTGTGTTTTGGATTTTAAAGGAGCAATTAAGTGGCATTATAATATTTCTTATCCTGGAGCATAATCCTAAGATTTTTGAGAAACGCTAAGATGTGGCTTTTAAATATGCGTCTTTTCGGCCTCCTGCATTCGATAAAAAACAACTTCTTAAGAAGAATATATTAATTCAAAGATTTTTGACGTCCTTAAAACTTCCAGTATCTGTTCGTTTATTAATGTCCCTTATGAAGTATAGGGTATAGTAACCATGCATTGCAAGGTTCTAGGGACACTAGATGTTATTTTCATACTGACTGTATGATAGCGCTTTCGCAGAAGGCTTGCAGTTTGTAGACTTAAAACCTTAAACGTAAATACACCAGCAGACCAGGCTTAAAATTATTCGGGATTTGGAAATTTTTTATAAACACACCCTTCCTATGACTGTAAAATTTGAAGAAAACGTGATTTGTTATCAGATGAGTATAAAAATAATACTTTGCTTACTTTTTGTATAAACTTTAATTGAATTTGTAAGGGTGCCGAAAGTCTAAAAAAATGCACACTACTTATGTAGTCATTTTATTTATCTTGTGAGGTTTTTCAGGAAGCCGAAAAGGCATTCGTTTTAAATCCGGCATCCTGGTGCGTCTGAAATACCTCGGGCTTATGCCCCAAGGTCATAACATATTACATTTTCACTTAAGTGATCATCCCTAATATAAAACGCATTTTAAATTTTTTATAAACATTGCATTAGATCGGCCACTGACTGTATGAATAATTGAGCCGAAATCCATCGGCCTAAACGGCATAACCACGGGGTATTCGTAAACTGTCAGCAGGCAACCAATAGTATTCGTGTGTTACAGCCTGGTGGTCATCCGGTTTACTCTAAATTAATTCCTTAGGAAATTGTGCTTGGGCAATCAGGCTACTATAACGGAATTGGTGGATTGCATACCCTGCAGTAGGTAGCAAAATTAACTCGACTGAAATTTGATTAAACTCGGGGCTCCCGGTTGGGGCTAGGGATCAGATCTACCAGGGCTGCTTTCTAAGCTCGCCTCTTCATCTTAGAGCACCTTTCACATGGATGGTTTGATTGGCCAAGCTTGGGCCGGTCCAAAGATTTATTCGCTATTTCGTGCATCTCACCAGTTCTCGTACTCTGCTTTCCGTCGCCAGGCAGTTTCTGTCTGAAAGGCTTGCATACAACCAACTCTCAACCAGGAGCCAAGAGTTTACTCCAACTTGGATCAAGTTAGCTGCCCAGGCTACTGCAGCGTATGGAATCCACTAATTATGATACAACATGGCAGAGTCGTCTACCTATGCACAGATTCAATTCTGATACAGTTAGTTAAATGTAAAAACAGAGTCAATATAGAATCCACCAGATAACTGACAGGCTCGCATTATTAATATTTATTCGTGGATGATGGAATTAAACTCACTGGTCTCAGTGAGGCCGGGTTCAAATTATACCGAGCATATCGACCTTTTTACGCTTGCTTCAAATGAATTATAGGAATCTGCCAAGCGAACTTCAGTAACTAGTCTGGTAGTCATCTGCTGGATTCTAGATGCATTTTTCAAGAAATCCTGCGTGGGCAGTCAGCTTACTGTATCAGCATTTATGGATTCCACACCTTGCAGTAGGTGTGGGGACAAATTGTCCGACTGGTGTACAACACGGACTTCTCGGTTGGAACCTCTTAGCTTCGGTGGTTATAGTAGTTACTGTAGCTAAGAAATTTCGTGAGCTAGAATCCCACCGTGGCCACCGCATTTTTTCCCAATTGGGTTAGTTGAATTATTGAAATCGGTCAAAAATATCTATTTATAGAAGTCTTTGACGCTCAGCTTAACTTGGCCCGAAGCAGGCTTTTTTCGAACTTCTCTATATGTCTACCTTTTTTTCAGTTGGCCAACATTTAAATTCCCATAACGAATGAAGCGTAATAGGTTGAAATAGACCTGAATGACAATATTTTTGGGAAACAAGTGACCACTGAGTTCAGGCCTCTTCAAATGAATGGAGAATGAGCAATGGCCTTCCACGTCGTAGGAGCCAGTTCTATTTGTCGGTTCTTATCTAGGCTTTCAGCCTTCTTTTTCACACGTACCGGCGTACCGCCTTGTTTGGAAATGAAGCAAACCGAGTTACTTCAGGGACAATGCTTCCCACTGATGGCAACCATATGCAGTTGATTGGTGGCCTAAATGTTCTCAGATTTGCAAAGGTAAGAGATCCGGGATGAAATTCAGATAAGTGTAACTTGCTCACAGGACTAGGTTTGCATTGTCCCTGACGTTTCGGAAAGCTTGACCGGCTTTCCACTTTGAAAGAGTATACTGCTAATATCGACCAGCGTTTTGAATGACCGGCTGAACTTGTCGGCCTTAGACTGACAGATTTTTTTTCTCTCCTTCGCTGTAACCCAAGGAAAGACCCCCTACCGAATACTCAGCAGTTATCTACCGAATATGTTGTAACGATGGGGACTGCAACTACGTCGGGGAAACTGAAGGAAAATTGCAAACCCCCCTACATGAGCACAAAGGTGGCTCGGAGGCTTGCAGCTCATATTGGAGAAACTGGTCACACTTTTTACATTCCAGGAGTGGCCATCATAGGCCGAGAATCCTCAAAAGCCCAACGACTTACGCTTGAGGCATGGTATTCAGATGCCAACTCTATCAACAGGCATCTAAACCTTCCAACTGCCAATAAAGTCCTACGTTACTACATGCATAAAGACCAGGACAAGATGATTACGTCGGAACTAAAATAAATAAGTGATGATGGCCCCTCGACGAGTCCATCGGAAGAGGAAGCAGGCTTACAAGCACCCTCGACCGATGTGGAGTTGCCCAACACCAGCGGCCGTCAAGCTGCACAAACTTCCACGCAGAGGCCGAGGCAGCGAACGAGAGAAAAAAAAATCAATCAGTCTAAGGCTGACGAGTTCAGCCCGTCATTCAAAACACTCCTTGATATTAGCAGCATAGGCTTTGAAAATGGAAAGCCGGCCAAGCTTTCTGAAACGTCAGTGTCAATGCAAGTCTATACCTGGTGAGTAATTTACACTTATCTGGCCTAAATGTACTTGATGTCAGCAGGTACATTTATAATCCCTCCTACTTCACGCGATAGTTACCAGGGAGGGGTAGAATAGAGTAGAACCGCTTGTATTGGGCTTTTGCTCTAAGATATTTAATATTGCACTTCCAGTAAAGTGATCATTCCTAATGTAAAATGTATTTAAAATTTTTGCTTAACATGGAATCAAGTCGGCCACTGACTGTACACGTCATTTCGACCGTGGTAATCCGACGATGTCCACCGTCTGCTCCGCGGAAGGGTGGTGCAGGGACAGTGACTGGCGCTAGATTATAGTTATATTAGACTTGCACAGCATCTAACGCACTCTATCTTCCCTTAACCGCTTTTACTCGGTTTCAAGACAGAGTCAAGAAGGCCGGAGGTGGGGTCGGGCGCAGGTGGCTGGCACGGTCGGAGACGCTGCTGCCACGCCAGAAGGGGTAAAAGTGGGTGGTGCAGCATGAGCCGGCACCTACGCGTGTCCATGTTCGGCCAACCCCCCTCTCATGTTCAGTATTTTTTAAATGAACTCAAACCTTATTTGGACCCCATGTTGGTTCAGCGCAGTGCTAACCACGAGAACCCAGTTATTCACTCAACCGGCAGCCTTTTAGCGCGTCAGGTTTATTGCCCTACGGAATGCGCTGTAATCCCATGGAGATGAGTCCCCTAGAGTCTGCCTCGCATTCTCCCTCTCTTTCCCCTCCATGCAGCAGTTAACTGTCCAAGCCTGCCAGTCACCCGTTGTTGGGCGTGGGTTCATTGACTGACAAGGTTGCAGCAACCCCTCTTCGCGTGCTACACACGATCCCACCAAGTAGATAGGTGGCTTTAGATTCGCGCATGCGACGTCACAGCTGGTGCAATCTGTCGGTAGGCGCTACAGCCGTCCATTGCATGAAAATCAATCGATAAGTCCGCTGGAGCCATGAGGCGGGTTTTCGGGTATTTCAACAATGTACTACCGCGTCGTTGCATTCCAACTCCACAACCAGACAAGACAGTAAAGTTTAAATAAGTGGAACATGTTATTATGATAGGCTCTGGGGAATTTGAAGCGTGCAGAAAAAAGATTTTACTGTGAGACAAGAAGAAAATAGCAGCACTTTGAACAGGCGTCGGTTGCCGAAACAACCTGAGTGGTTGTCCTGACGATATAAGAAAGCCCAGTATTTAATGTGAGTTTGTGTGTGTGTGTGTGAAGGAAAGACAATTGTACTTGAGAACGCATTAGGCGTACGAGATAGCCCATAACTGCTAGTGGACCTAATTAATTACTCGGTGTTTTTGGAATATTTAAATGATTCTCCAGACCAGGTTGAGAGCAGACTCGGCGGCCTGGGTGAAATTCGAACCGACGTAAACCAGCATAGGGCTTGAGTATAGCTCACGCTCTAACCATCCGAGCTATGGTCCCCCTTGAGCGGAAAATTTGGCCCCAATGCAATTAAACCCACGGCTCTCGGTGGGACCTTGTAGCTCAAGAGGATATGGAAAATCCACACGGTGAGGAAACCTTTTGCTCTGGGCGACTAGATGCAGCCTAGCTCACACGTGTGACGCAGCGTCGAGCAGGTCCAGTAAGTCATGTGCTACTGCGCAACTCCCCTCCTTGAAAACACGATCGGGAGTCGGCGGGGAGCAGAAACCGCCGGCTGGGGCTGTGTAGTGCATGAGGCAATCAGAGGCTCGAAGTACTGTGCCCTGAGCCCGCCCCCCCACGCCTCCGCTAGCAAGTATCGAGGGTGTGCCGCGCGGACGCACTTGTGCACGCGCCACGCACGAGCTTAGCGGCAGCGGTGGCGGTCGCTCTCACCGGCCGGCGGCTCTAGCTCTGGGACACGTGGGCAGCGAGGAATTACCACGACGTCATGGCGCACGCCAGCGTCGCGGAATAGGGACGCTCGTTCGCGCTGTTTAGTCACCAGGCCGTGCAGTTAGCCGCCGCCGCCTCCTACCCCACCCCCGCACTTACCCCCGAGGGGAAGGTAGGCGCGATATTGCCTGCGCCTTTTTCCCGCAGCGCACGCCCCTTGTTTTAGTCACAGGGCGATATTATTCACCTCTGTCGCGCAACGGCGACGAGCTGTAACAACCGTGCTATTCTGAAGTGCCATCGTCTGCGACACCCGAACATCCTCCTTCCGGTACCTTGGCGTTACTCTGACATCCAATCTTTCCTTCACATTTATACTCTTTTTACAGAAATTCGTAAACTTCTTTATTACATCCGTCATTTACGTTCCTATCACGCACCTCAATCCCTTATTTGGTGATTTATGGATGTATGTATCCTTCCCCTCAGCTTTTATTGTTCTCCTTTGATTTTTCCAGCTTCGCTTCGAACTGATTTGCTGATTTTAAAACGTATCCTCCGAACACTGTCTTCTGCTGCCGGTGTTTCGTATACTGTTTTAGTGGATACGATAAAAAAAAAACTGCATTTCACAACGGTCAAGCAATTTGCTGAGCGAATTCTTGATGTTTCCCATCCCCTCCACTCCCAGCTCATTGCAGTGAAGTCTTCCCATTCCATGCGCCGAGGCTTTCGTCATATCGTTTGCCGTACATCGGCCTATCCGTGCTCTGAAATACAGAAGCTGAGAGTGGAACTGTCTTTCCCATTAGATGGTCAATTTTAACCTTCTGATACTTGCATTATCTGTTAACTTATCCTATTCTCTCAGTGAATGGAGCCATTTTTTGCTGAAAATTTTGAATGATACTTCAAAATAAAGCGAATTCCTCTCACAATCTCCACTTTAAACAAGTAATTGCACCTTTAAAATATGGCTACGTGAATCGATAACTTGCCAATCAGAGGGATAACTCGCTCAGAACTGAGGGGTCAGGCCGCATGGCTCATTCCTAAACAATTTCAGGCCTGGAGGAAAAACGAGCGCTCGTCCGGTATCCTTTATCTAACACAGGGAACAAACACCTCCAGAACGTAATCTTTATACAAGGCTGTCAACTCTTTCACAAATTACGTAGCGCTGTTTTGATATCACACAATCTTTCTTGGTACTTGCGTCCGCGTCCATCGCCTAAACGCCCTCCAAGCATTGAGTTACGTGTTGTGCCATTTGAAAATTAAAAAAACACCCGGTGCAAAGTACAGGGTTTTTCTTCTTTTCATTATATGCATGAAATTCTTGTTCCTCTTCTAATTAATTGTCTGCCTGGCCTGTGAGGGAGGAAATAACTGGACAATGACGACGAAGAGGCCAGTTTCGCAGGACTGCCTTATACGGTCGCTTAAACAGGACAAGGACAACGTGGCCTTGCGATACATTTCAGGAAAGGTAAATATACCCGCCTCTTATCGCTAGCACTTGCCCTAGCATAAAACTAGACGATAACCTTAACTTTACCCCTAGTCCTACACCCAAACATAAAGCCTGCAGTTAACCAGATAAAAACCTGAACCCTTAGCATAGATCATGACCCAACTCTGACTCTAATCTCAAACCTAATCATAAACGTAACCCTGACCCACACCTTAAGCCTAAACCTAATTTACCCGAAATTAGGCGCAAAGCCACATGTACTGTGGACGATTCCCTTTCCTGTGTTTAGGCGGCCGTACAAGGCATCCTTACCACCACTCTCTCCGCCTCTGGCAATTGACACTTTGTATGTTTCTTATTACTGTGGAATGCCAAGGGTCGGATTTACTTAGCCCCCCCCCCCCCCCCCCCTGAGAGGAAAACGAATAAGGAACATCCCAAACGAAGTACAGATAGCTTTCATGTCCTAATCTTCATCTTAACACTAGCCCTGTTATTAAACCCCAACCACATCCATAACCCCGATCTTACCTTGGCCGCAGTTCAAACTCTAACCATAACCCAAAGTTAACTGGAATTTAGCATACAGCGACCTGCATTACGGCGGTTCTTGGTCCAGTCGAAGGAGGGAGGGTAGAGGGGGAAGAAGTCATGTTAGCTGCTCGCAACCTACTAACGTAGGATAAGGCAGGTAGTAATGTAGCCTTTGGAGCAAAGTTTCGTGGTGTCGGAATTCTTCCAATGCATTCCGCCTTAGGGAGATAGGAAAGTTGTCAATAAATGCCCGCGTGAGACTGCTCGTCTGCCAGTCACTTCTGAAATTTGAGGCTAGAACGCCAGTAGCAATCAAATTGACTATCTTGAAAATCAACAACGACTTCGACTGGGCGCGCAGGGGTAACTGACGCGCGCTCCTCTCCCGCTGGCTCAAGAAATCGATCGGTCCGTCTTCAATATTGTTTTTACCCATCGAAGATTGAACCAAAGAGTAGGCAGAGGTTATTCCCTTGAAGTCCAATTGCATTTAGTCCATTCTCATGCTAGCACCCAGTGCATGGGAATATAAAAAGCGTCTCACATACGAGAACTTGATTGCTTAATCCGATCCAGTTCTGCAGTAACAGTTTGGTGCGTATCCGCGTTAGGATTCAATTAACATGATTAAGATGGCAACGCACTATGCTCACAAATGTATCCCAGCGTGATAAGTCAGATGCGCGCAGATGCCCTCAGCTACGTAAACATCGAGGTGCCGGCAGTGGAGTCTGGATATTTACATGTTCCCAGAACTCTTATTATTATGCGCCGATTGTTCACCAAACCGTCAAGCCGTTGTTTCGTTCACCTAACTTTCCTTAAATTTGAAAGACTCCTCTTTAGTTAGGTATGCTTTTGGGTGTTTTAAATCGATCAAAAGCCAGAGTGATGAGGACAGAACATGGATAACTTTTCAAAAGTCCTTTGGTATGAGTGGATTACTATTCAAGGCTCCCAATTCGACTAATTTCCAATGGGTCGAATACAATTTCAATCGTGGGAAGTGCGTTCGCCGATATGGTTAGGAAACGTGTTCGCTCATGGTGCCTTGGTTCTCAGTAGGTTAGAGCCATCAACGAGAGTCGCAGAGCAAAATGTGGTTATTAGGGAAGAAGAATACCGACAAAGGTAATGGAAACTGGGATAACCAGTTCTGATTTATTAGCCGCCCTCCTCATCCAGTCTTATCCAACCTCGGCTTTAAACGGAGCCCATACTGCCAGACCGCATGCAAAAAAATACACCAACTGCCGTAGTTTGGAAGGATGCTGACTGAGGAGATAAATCGATCCCCGCGGCCAGTCTTGTGTGTGTGGAGTGGCTGACTGGCGCACCGAGAGTCAGGTTGCAATGGCTCCTTTTTTATGTGACCTCTATGACACTCCGACTTAGATGGAATTCGAGCAGCCCGTGCTTTCTGTAAAAACCCGGTGCAGCTGTGATCATGTCTGACCTACCAGGCCTCAAGGGTTTTACAGATTGTAGCTCTCCATTCGTGACGATCTGCGGCACTGCATCTGGAAAGATCGACCCAGTATTTTCTCCAACGGTGGGAACCCAATGTCTAAGAACCACTTTCATGTAATGATGAGCTATGCGGAGCCAGGTTTTGAGCTGACCTCCTCTTCGGCACCTCCAAGTGGGCAACGGCGTCGGATCGAGGGCAGCAACAATGAGGCTATGAGGAGGACGACGAAGAACGTACCCAAACTACCCAGTCGTCTTTCTTGGACAGCCTGAGATATCCTCGCGACGTTGTCGAAGCGAGTGCGGACCGTCCCATTTGAGACAAAGGTGGTAAACGATGATCCTCAAGCAGCTGTGGTCAAATACTTCCAGCTTTCACTCATATTCTACACACACAACCCAACATGCAAAACCGTAGCGAAGGGCTTACCGGACGGATCCTCAGTATACACGGATCTTCGCGGGACGGACATGTCGCGCCATATTCATATACTAAGCTTGATAAAACTATACAATGCCACCCTTGCTCTGTCCACTTGGCAGCAGTCTCGTTCTGAGGTATTTAAAACCATTCAAGTTGACAGCCATCAAGCTCGAGAGCTGCCTTCCCTGGTCGCTTGAAAATATCATGCGTTTCCCACCCTTTATGGATGAACCGAAGGATTTCGCGATTTCATTCGTCCCTAAGACTACGGATTATAGATCACCAAAACTTGATATCATCAGGGTAATCGAGATCAGATAGCCAACATCCGGATGCAAACCTAACACCATCAGCGCCGTGTAGGACCCTGCCAATAATTCAATCCATGGTATGGGTAAACAGAATGGGCGACAGGATACAACCATAGTTAATATTCCCGATCGAAATCGGCCAGACAACGAGCTCGTAGCGCAGTAGGTCGAAAGTTTGTCTTCTAACCAACAGGTAACGAGTTCGAGCATGGGGTGCCACAACACATGGGGTTGTGTATGGCTGGCTGATGATGGCTAATAAGCCAGAATTGACCATTCCATTCTCACTTGTCTTTGTCGGTCATGCTATTCTGTCTATATCATTAGCCGCCTTGCGGCTGCTGGCGCGGTTAGAAAGTGAGCCCCAAGAAACAACGGGATGAGTGAGTCCTGTAACCGTACGGTAAGCGCCTACTCCTATCATACATCTCAATCACTTATCTGGTGATTTATAGATGCATGCTTTCTTCTCCTCATCCTCTATTTTTCTCCCGTGGTTTTTCCAACTTGGCTTAAAAAGGATTTGATGATTTTAAAACGTATCCTCCGAACGCTATGTTCTGCTACCGGTGTTCCTTATACTGTTTTAGTGGTTACGATAAAAAGCGACAATTCCCAACGGTCAATAAATTTTCCGAGCGAATTCTTCATGATGTTACCCATCCCCTTCACTCCTAGCTCATTGCCTTGAAGGCTTCGCGTCCTATGTACTGAGGCGTTCGTCATATCGTTTGCCGTACATCGGCATGCCAGCACTCTGTTTTACCATTTCTATCACGCTACCTTATGTATGAAGAGATTGAAATACAGAAACTGAGAGTGGAACAGTCTCCCCGATTTGATATACGTTTTTAACCTTTTGATTTTTGCATAATCTGTTAACTTATCCTATTTTATTAATGAATGGAGCAATTTTTTGCTGAAAAGATTGAATGATAAATCTCATTGCCGAGAAAAATGAACAATGAGAGCAAATTTCCGCAATTAATATACCTTTTATAATAATTTACCTCTTTAAAAGTCCTTTAACTAGATATTAAGCTGACGAATATATGCGGACCTTTTTCCAAGATTAAGCCAAGGTGCAAACGACGATTTTTTACCGGTGTTTTGACTGACTTGTGAATAATTTAAACGTTTTCTGCTGAAAATGAAAGAAATCGCATTTCGCTGTATATTGAAGCGTTTTTCACTGAATATAAACTAAGATGTTGTGAAAAATATTTATCTTCCGCAGTTGCGCATCAAAATTCCGGATTAGCATAAACTGAATTATAAAAAATAGTATATTTTCGCATGCTTCAAATTTAAAATCAGTTTTTATGGGCGTCCATCTCCACAGTATCTTGTACGTATTTTTATTTGCCTCTTAGAAAACAATGCGAGTCCTTACACTTTCCTTAACCGAATCTTAATTGAATTAAGATAAGATTTTCTGGTTTCAGAAAGTATTTATAGCTTATGTTCATTTTCTTTTATAGCACAATGCACCATTACGATAGTTTTTGCTCTGTGGTATTAAATAGCATAGGACATTTCTTGGATGTCCGGAAAGCTCCGATTTCGCCCAAATTCTGCCTGTTTTCCTACAATATGTAAGATTGAACATGCATTGTTCTTTAGTAACTGGCTTTCTAAACCTCACATCTACTGAAAAAATCATAATAACAAAGCCTAATCAACGCTGAACTAGTCACTCAAATTTCGATCACACCTGCAGGAGTTAGGTCATCTAAGGTATGCTAGATTCCAGACCCTCTTTGAAGATTGACTCGTATGGATTTACGGACTGGCGTGTGATTAGCACACGTAGAAGTGGTTTCAGCCTCATCAGTCACTGCTCGTGCGGGAACTTACAACGAGAGAGATGCAGCGCAAGCCTGCTTCACTGTTAAGAAATTCCGGCGCCAGTCAATATTTTATTCTATTTGGGCCGTAGTGGTCCTCGAACGGTCGTGGGCACTTGATTGTTGGTATAGCTGTCATTCTACTGAGGCTCTAAGATCAGCCATCATCACGCGTTACGCTCACGTGACCCAAAGGCTAGCGACAATCTCCAGCCAGAGATGTACACGGTTGTGACACCGTGGAGCCACTGTGAGCTGGACAATCTGTATCCAACCCGGTCGTGTGTTGCGAGCGTAACCGGACTGTTTAGATTTATCGGTCACATCTCCCGATCCCTCTCCGATCTTCTTGACGCAAAATCCATCCTACCTATCCTCTATTTCTCTGCATTCCCCCCTCCCGCCCACCCCGACATTGTCAAACTACAAAACTATTCAGTTCTCATGGTGGTAGTGCGTCCATCAATCAGGTTGCGGGCCATGCTTGTCCCTTTTTGCCTTAGGATTCCATCTGGAGCTCTTGCAGGCAATCGCTTAGCAACCGATAGAGTAGGAATAATTAAAAGGTAGACAAGATTAGCATAACAGTATTCTTAGCAGTCGTACGCCAAGCATACTGAACCTCAGCTCTGGATGATCAATGTGACTTATGCGGCGGGAATTTTATCCGACGACAAAACTTTTCTATTACCTTTGCCCTTTCATCAACCCTGAAGGCTGGATCTTCTGTGGATCCGGAAACAACTTATATTAATACAATTGTCGTTCTGGTGATAGCCACACTTGGGATTGGGTATGACTGGCTGATGACGGCTAATAAGCCAGAAATGGCCATTCCGGTCTCCCTTGTCTTTTTTCGGTGCCATTCCATATATATATATATATATATATATATATATATATATATATATATATATATGTATATATATATTGAATAAGAGAGGTGGTTTGCATCCCGAGATAGCATAATGAAAAGAAAAATGCTCTTCGGGAAATGGAGTTTTACTCGTAAATTTTCAAGTTGGTGACACCAACCCGTCGTCAGACGAAATGAACAGAGGAGAAAGTGAAGTGGCGCGACAGGACAGATGGTGACAAACAAACAGCTGGTGTGAGTGGGTGGTGGGTGGACCAATAATCGGGGCATGTTTTGGGACGGGGGAGGTGAGGAGAGAACAATTACATTGGCTTGTTTGGGAGGGGGAGGTGGGCGGCGAGTACCTACGGCCGGCTAGATTATCGATCATGGTTCCGGGTTGGATTTAGGGGTCACTGCGTCGGTTGGAGGCGTCGGAATGTTTAATTGCGGTTCACCATGTGTGAGGTGGGGTTGGCGACAAGCGAGATTAAAAGCCGCTAGGATTAGCAGTCGTTGCTAGGGGGTGGGCACCCGTTAGTAAATCGTGCACGTAATCCTTCGTAATGAGCATCTAGGTCAACGTGGCGGTTAATGCTAGCTGTCCTAGAGTGCCAAGCTTCGAGGAATTCTCGAGCTTGTTTGGTGTTGGCCATGGCGATCACGTCGGTACCGTCCCAATTGAAGCGATGGTCGCATTCAAGGAGTGCGCAAACGCGAGTGATAAGGGGTCACGTCGGCGAATGGCTAGCTTATGTTCGTTGATGTGAGTCCCTAGACGTCGGCCTGTATGGCCAATGTAAACAGAAGGGCAGTTGGCGCACGGTATGCGGTAAATGACATTGCTTAATTGTTCTTTTGAAGGGGTCCTTTACTCTGCATAGGGTTGCGCGTATGGAGGACGCAGGCTTGTGGGCGACAGAGATGCCAAAGTGACTTAATTGTCGAGAGATTGTTTCGAAACACCTTGCATGTAAGGTAAGGAATAAAAATTTCCGTGGCACTATATCTCCATTAGAAACAAGGTTCTGCGTTTGTCTCTGGCGTCGAAGACAATTTTTTTCACGAAGCTCGTTGGGTATCCATTGGACCGGAAGATATGATACAAATACGATAGTTCTTTCTTAAGAAGGTCGTCGCTGCTGCAATAGCGGAAGGCCCGATGGAAAAGGGTGCGAACACAGCTTCTTTTGTGGACCGCAGGGTGGTTACTAGCATAGTTAAGCACGATTTCTGCAGTAGAGTCCTTTCGGTGGATGCTTGTTGCGAGTCCACCATCACTGAGTCGTTGTATTTTCACGTCTCGCAGGCAATCGCTTAGCATCCGATAGAGTAGGAATAATTACAAGGTAGACAAGATTAGCATAGCAGTCGTACGCCAAGCATACTGAACCTCAGCTCTGGATGATCAGTGTGACTTATGTGGCGGGAATTTGATCCGACGACAAAACCTTTAATATTACCTTTGCTCTTGCATCAACCCTGAAGGCGGGATCTTATGGGGATCCGGAAGCAACTCATATTAATACAATTGTCGTTCTGGTGATAGCATATATATATATATATATATATATATATATATATATATATATATATATATATATATATATATATTCTCTGCAACAGGGCTCCGAGCCTCGCGTACTTGTTCCTTCATGAAAAAGTCGGGCGCGAGGTGCTTAGAATAGCTAGTAGCTGGCAGACATTATGCAGCACACGAGCGGTGGCAACACGTGGCCAGCCGCGCTTTTTAAAAAAATGTGTTCGTGACAGCCTGACGTCGAGGGGCCTACGCTGAAAGCCTTCAATGCATACCTAATTGGGCAGCAATATTCTGCGGTGATTTAGACAGCAATTGACGAGGGTGGGTGAGTGCGCAAGTACAAAGCTGGCAAAGAGAAAGAAAACAACAAAATGACTGAATGGCTTGGCGAATCTATTGTCCCAACCGATCAATAGCAACTTTGGGGGAAAAAGACTAAGCGGGAAAGAAAGCCCACGAAAGTAACGCAGAAGCCCGTGAACTTGAAACCAAAAGCCAACACAATGGAAAATGTGGAGCACAACCTATTTTCCAAGTGGTGAAACAAATAAGAAGTGAATCTTGACGCTAATTTTAACACGGCGCATGCTTAATCCGCCGAATTCATCGCTGCCATATTAGTAAGAACCAATGCGACCTAGGGTGTAACATACAATGTGCGTCAAAACTCCCCCTCTATATTAATGACGAATGGGCACGCCAAGAATATATGTTATCCGTGCCCAGCCAAGTGTAACCTCACTGAATCTGCATATCCCGCCACGTGACTTGCCATCAAAACTCTAGTACCCCTCCCCTTACATGCGACAGCTATCGTAACATGATTAACGGCCCCCCAACCCCCATGGCGTCAGTCTGTCGAGGTAACCTCTGTGCCCCTAAAGTCTCCAGCGTGACAATCCCAACTATCACGTCTCATTTCGTTTGACGACGGGTTGGTGTAACCAGCTTGAAAATTCACGAGTAAACCTCGATTTTCTGACGAGTATTCTTTCTTCATTTATCATCTCGGAATGCACACTACCTCAACTATTCAACATTATATATATATATATAGAGTGGAACCGACAAAGACAAGGGAGACCGGAATGGCCATTTCTGGCTTATTAGCCGTCATCAGCCAGTCATACCCAATTCCAAGTATGGACCACCTGGGATTCGAACCCGCGACCTTTGGTAATTGAGTCGACCGCTCTACCATTGAGCCACGGGCTAGTTGTTTTGTCGGTTGCGATCGGGAATATGATGATAGTGTGTGGCTCACCGATCTGCTTGAGGAACATGCATGTTCCGTTGTGCCCTGGAGCTCACATTAGATCCCTCGCCGGCGGTCGCGTAGCGACGTGAAGCATATAATTTTTAAGTAGAACCGACAAAGACAAGGGAGACCGGAATGGCCATTTCTGGCTTATTAGCCGCCATACCCAATCCCTAGTGTGGACCACCTGGGATTCAAACCCGCGACCTTTGGTAATTGAATCGAACGCTCTACCATTGAGCGACGGGTTTCGAGGGGGTTTCCGAAACGTCAGTCCAAATACATTCCAGACCAGGAACTCGTCTCTTCTTCTTCTTCTTTTTCTTCTTCTTCTTCTTCTTCTTCTTCTTCTTCTTCTTCTTTGAAACCCCTCGATTCCTGGGAGTGGGTAGGCTTGGCTGATGATGGCTAATAAGCCAGAAATGGCCATTCCATTCTCGCTTGTCTTCGTCGGTAATATCATTCTGCATATATATGTTGAATAGCTAAGGTAGAGTACATTGCGAGACGATATAGCGAAGAAGAAGGCTCATCGGAAAATGGAGTTTTTCTCGTGAATTTTCAAGTTGATAAAACCAACTTGCGTCAGAAGAAATGAACAGATGAGAAAATGAAATGGCCAGCCGACCAGTTTGTGCTAAAGGACAGACAAGGACAGAGAAGGACAGACAACCAACTGGGGTTAGAGGGATGGGCACACAATTACGTAGGATTCGGGCCGGTTAGTGGCGGGAACTGTAAGAACTCCCTTTGTCGGAAGGAAAGGGGGACAGCAAGTAAATGGGACTGCGTACGAGGATCCTAATCACATCAGTGATGGTTAGGCAGTTGTTTGACTTTATATATATTCATTCCCTTTTAGACAATCCTAGGAGCAACCAGCCGGAAAGGAGAACGGCGCTAGTCGCTCAGGAACTGGTGCGCTCTAAGGTACCCATTGCGGCTCTCCGTGAGACCTGATTCTCTGAGCAGGGTCAGCTGGAGGAGGTGGGTGCCGGCTACACCTTCTTCTGGAGCGGCCGGCCAAAGGCAGAGCGACGCGACGCTAGTGTTGCCTTTGCCATCCGGAACGACATCGTGGGACGTCTGCCCTGTCTGCCGCAGGGTATCAATGATCGCCTGATGAGCCTCCGCCTGCCTCTTCAGGGAGACCAGTTCGCCACCATCATCAGCGCCTACGCTCCCCCAATGACGAGCTCTGATGCGGCGAAGGACAAATTCTACGAGGACCTGCACGCCTTGCTGGCGACTGTGCTGAAAGAGGACAAGGTAATTGTCCTTGGTGACTTCAATGCCCGCGTCGGGACGGACCACGCTGCCTGGCAGGGAGTGCTGGGTCCCCACGGTCTCGGTAGCTGCAACGATAACGGCCTCCTTCTTCTGCGCACGTGTGCGGAACACCGTCTCCTGCTGTCCAACACCTTCTTCCGCCTTCCGACGCGGGAGAAGGCCACGTGGATGCACCCTCGGTCGCGGCGCTGGCATCTGCTGGACTATGTTCTCGTCCGGAGGCGAGATCGACAGGACATGTTGGTGACCAAGGCGATCCACGATGCCGATGGTTGGACAGATAACTGCCTCGTCATCTCCCAGATGAGGCTCCGACTGCAACCCCGACGAAGGCCCCAAGGTAAGAGGCCGCCAGGTAAGTTAAATACACTTTTGTTAAATTTTCCTGCTCACTGTTTTGATCTCAGCAACCAAATAATCGAGAAACTGGAGGACCTGCATGCTCCAGATGATAATGCTAACGTGGATGCACGATGGTTTCAACTGCGAAATGTCATCCAGTTCACCACGCTTGATGGCGGAACTCATAACACTCTATCAGGAGATGTGGCGCCTAGGACAAGCTCCTCAGGATTTCAAAGACGTGACCATCGTCCATCTTTACAAGTGGAAGGGGAACCGGCATCTCTGTGATAATCACAGAGGCGCACGAAGACGGTCACGCCGACCCGTCAGCCAATGTGCACCCACTGGGTCGGACAGTGGTCTGATAGTGGGGGTGGGGGAGAGAGTGAGGTCGATGGCTCAGTGCATTTTCCTCACTATAAACAATCTGACGCGCTTGAAACTATTACGGTGCGCTAAAAACCGTGGCTTGGAAGGTTGCCAACTGACGGGATAACTCGGACTGCGTGCTCAGCCCACTGTGTGTTTTGTGTGTACTGGCTGACTGACGGTCTAAGAGTCGGGCTGCAATGGCTCCTTCTGAATGGGGCCTTTTTGGAACCCCCACTCCGTGGGATCCAAGACAGGTGTGGTGGTACGCCCAGGGGCGGCTCCGGCCGCGCCAGCCACTTGCGCCCTCTCCCATCTCCGGTCTTCTTGACTCTGTCATGACACCAGGCTCAGGTGGGAGAGGAGGAGAGAGTTCGGTAGCTGCAGCGCAAGACTACTATCACTTTAAACTCCATCACGCGCAAGTCACCATCCCTGCACCTCCCTTCCATAGTGCATACGGTGTCGGACTACAACGGTCGAACTGTCGTGCTGTTACACGCTCGGCGGATTTTTATAACCAACGGGCCCTTGTGCAGTTCGGTGAAAGGATAGAAAAAAGAAGAGAACGGCAGGTTATTTTGTTGATCTATCGCATCGAACAATGTATGTACAAGTACGATGGATCATTTAAGTGGAGTTGTAATATTCACTTTCGTACATCCTTATGCAAGGATATTGCTGACATGGCAGGATGTCGACTTTTGAACACCCTAATTTTCGGTTGCCCGCAAAAACTGTATTGGGTAAATAATCAATACTTAATTCGGATGCAATTTTTCTATTGATTTTCGTTTCCCTTAAATATATTTTATGGAAAACTAAGACAAATTACTTGTTCTTGCAGTCCTCTTGTACATAAGTATGTCTTCTTTTATACATGAAGGGTGTATTTAGGTTTTATAAAAGTTTTCCGATTCTCGAATATGTTTAAGCCCGATCTGCCGTAGCGTTTACCAATAGGATGTACAGTCTTAAAAACTGTATGCTTTCCAGGTAAGAAAAACCAGAAATTTCTGTATGTCATTAAAAAGATACGGTATAATTTTCAGGAAATTTTGCAATGGATTTGAACTGAGGTGCATAACTCATGAGGGACAGTACTAAAAAGAGGGATAAGAAACTAGTCGAATGGACATTGTACGGTCTTAAAAATCTCATAATTAGGAACGGGAACGGTAACTGCCCACAACGCACGCGGCTTTCCTTCAACTTCCGCGGAAATTAGGTTAACTATTTCGGTGAAGGTTAGGGTTAAGCTAAGGGTGAAGCTTCAGGTTGGGGTTCAGGTCAAAGTTGGGGTTGTGGGTTTGGGTAGGGCAAAGGTTAAGATTACGGCTCTAATCTAGTTTTATGTTCGTGTCAGGGCTAAGACAGTGCAATAGCTACCCTTCCAGAAATTTATCGCAACGCCACCTATTTTAAATGGTCGGGCCTGTTTCCGTTCGCATGTCCTCTTTATGCGGCCACATAAGGAAACCCTACCTAAATTTTTCTAACACGGAATATAGCCTTCTTTCGAGCAAAAAATTTAAACAAAAAGTGTAAAGCTATCATATGAGTGCAAGAAAGGATATTTTTGTGCATACTTCCTATAAGTCAAACTAGTATTTATTTAAAATAAATACTACTTAATTAGTGATATTTTTACCCAATACGGTTTTCGCAGGCATCCTGAAAACAATGCATTCAAAAGCCAGTATCGTGCCCCATCAGCAATATCCTCGCGTTAAAATTTACGATAGTTAGTATTACAACCCCACTTACCGAATCCTTCGTAATTGTCAGCGCATTTTCGAATTCTGGTTAACTTTTCGTGAGATCGGTCACTCATGAGGTCGTGGGGACACCTAGCCAAATTTTTTTCTGTAAAGTTCCAGAATTAATCAAACAAACGGGGAAGCCCTTGTAAAGATTTAACAGGTATGCTGATTTGCCCGCAAGTCTGGACCAGCAGACTCCGAAGCCACTCCGGTGTGAGTGGTCAGGTGTCGGGAAGATGAGCCTGCTTTACCTGCACTGCCCATGCACGCCCACGCATGCCCACGCACCCAATGCAATGAACAAGGCTCAATCCCCTCGTTACTCTACCGAGGGAGGGAGCACGTAACGTAGGTTGGCAGTGGGTCAGATGTCCGATGCCGATGACTCTTTTGGGCGGCGGCGACGGCGGACGGGGTAAAATGAGAACCAAAGGTCTGGTTGAGTAAAGCTGGCCGTGGAGGTACAGCGTGTGACCCATCTCATGCAAGGGGCTGAAACTTTCCAATGATTGATAATCAGTCGCAAGCCGGTACCCATGCATGTAGCTTTTAAGTAATAATGAACAAGCCAATGCGAATTTAAAACTTGAACTCAATAGTAAAAGTAATATTATTTTGTTTAGAAATACCAACTTTTTTAAAAAAGGTGGTATATTCCGAAAGCGTGCTAACTCGCTGTAACTGTAAATAATAATTTTAAATAGAATTTTCAGTGGAAATCGTAAACATACCATTTGTGTATATTAAGAGAACTTTCCTTTCGCCGAATTTCTTTATTGGAATTTTTGATATAAGATTAAAATAACTGCCAGGTCATCCTTGAAATACCAATGAAGATTTTACGATTTTCCGGATTTTCAAGTGACTGGCCATTCATTTAGATTTAATTCGATAGGCTTATAAAAATCTTCACAATAAGATATTACTGAAAGGTATTTACCGAAATAGTAAGCTTTTGGGTATTCTTTCTAATGCAGATGGCCATTTGTAGAATCACCTAAACATGAAAACTCGTTGCCGAGAAAAATGAACGTCCACAACCAAATGCAGCAACCTAAGTTCAATTTAAAAACTGATACCAAGGCGTTAGATCGTTAAAAAACGCTTTAATTAAGCTGACGAATGCGTGTGTACTTTACCTTTTTCTAAGGTTTAGGCAACGCAGAAATGTTGAAATTCGACCGTTTTTTCTCTTCGCCAATGATATTCGGACATATTTTCATGAGGTGTCGTGGGGATTGTGAGTATGGGCGGGTCCCCAATAGCCGCTCGAATTGTTTGTTTGAGGTTGTCTTCTCTAGCGCTTTGGTTTAAGAGCCTACCCACAAGGCAGCGGAAGTGATAGAACTTATTTAAGGGCGGTTCACACTCACCATGTCACATAGCCGTCATCGGGCTTTGCGGCTTTTGGCGTGCCAGACCTCAGCCCGTCGCACCCTGGTAGCACTGTCGCTGCTGGTCCGCGACTGCTTATTTGCCAGACCAGAGAGTCTGCTTATTTCGCAGCTAACCTTCACTGAAGGCCGTTCCACTATCCGCCACCTGTGGACGCGCCGGGCGGCCAGTAGCTAGGCTAAAGGGTAACCCATCTTCTGATACATTAAGCTGACTGCCAAAGCAGGATTTCCTAAGCAATCAATCTATAATCCACCGGGTGACTACCAGGCACAATTAAATAGTAGAATATTTTGGCAGATTTTAATTATTCCTTTGAACCGAGTGGCTCAAGTGTGATAAATCTCACGGCTCCTGGTGGGGTCCTCATAGCTAGAATGGATATATAGCTGCATGCCACAATGACTCATTTCGGTTG
The DNA here is from genome assembly GCA_017591395.1 of Schistocephalus solidus. NCBI lineage: Eukaryota > Metazoa > Platyhelminthes > Cestoda > Diphyllobothriidea > Diphyllobothriidae > Schistocephalus > Schistocephalus solidus. Next base: position 3,232 of record WEDG01012197.1, on the reverse strand, counting down.
TATTTGGCTCCTGGATGGGCCTCGTAGATCAGGTGGTAAGAGCATTGGCTGTACTAAAGCCTCCCCTTGTTCTCGTGACTTCGAATCCTACCGAGACCGCCTCGTTGTTCACAACTGGGTCAAATTCCTTTTTAAAATATGCCAAACCTGCATATCACACAGAGGCCAATGATGAATGTAGTAGCTGCTGCTACTGCTGGTGGTGGTGGTGGTGGTGGTGGTGGTGGTGGTGGTGGTGGTGGTGGTGGTGGTGGTGGTGGTGGTGGTGGTGGTGGTGGTGGTGGTGGTGGTGGTGGTGGTGGTGGTGGTGGTCTCCCTCATCTTCATTTGCCTTCTTTTTCCCATCCTTTGTGAACCCACGTTAGTTCTTCCCTTTTGGCCATTTGCCCCTAAAGATTCTCAATGGAACCCTTGGGGGTGATCCTCGCGGTGAATTCGTCCACTTCACTAACTTTGTCCGTAATGGAGGCTTACTTAGACGTGGAGGTCAATTTCCGGTGAATTTTGATAGCGTCACGAATCGAGGCGAATGTTCGCATTCCAGGTGTGTCTATAAGTGACACACCGATTCAAAGCTACCATGCGCAGTAAGGTCATGAGAATCAAGGAAAAATGAAATCCGAATGAGCAGCCGGCAGTAGTGTATCGCATCCCGTGCCAAAACTGTTCCTGTAACTACACAGAACAGACTGGACGTATGCTTGGATCGCACATACACGAGCATAAGCTTGCTGTGAGACGGGGTGACGGTTTATCGCAAGTGGCTGCCCACACCTACGAAACGGGTCACGAGTTTAGCTTCGCAGCCACGAAGATAATCGCCCACGCCAGATGCAAGACAAGCCGAGAATTGATTGAAGCCTGGGCCTCCGATGAGAACTCGGTCAATTGATTTATCGATCTGGCGAGGCATATAGGGTCCCACATAGTAACCTCCGGACTGGCGCCACTGGTGTCTGATTGGCCCCTGCCCGCCCAATAAATGTTACTCGTTTATGTTGCTGTTTTATCTCGGACGATGGACTCCAGTAAGAGTTCGAAAGCTCAGATGAATAAAGCCATGATTCCGGTGAACGAACAACCTTCTTCTTAATAGCGTCAGTTCGACCGTCGTAATCCGACGATGTCCACCGTATGCTCCACAGAAGAGTGTGGCATAGACGGTAACTTGTGCGCAAAGTAGTTTTAAGTGATAGTAGACTTTCAATGCAGCTACGGCACTCTCTGCTCCTCCCCCACCTGAGCTTGGTGTTATGACAGAGTCAAGAAGACCGGAGATGGGAAAGGGCGCAGGTGGCTGGCGCGGCTGGGGCCCCTAGGCATGCCACCACACCCTCATGTTCGGAATTTGTTATGGGAGCACAACCCGAATAACGTCTGCCATGCCCTGATGTGGCCCCCGTGTTGGCACGTTTAGGGGGCACAAATGTTGGTAGAAAGAAGGGGAGAATACGTGTCCGATTAAGTGGACGAGCACTTCAGTTGTCCGCTGGACTCCTGGGCTCCTGGGATGGTCCACCATTAATGCTAAAAAGGTATAGAGTTAATCAGCATATACGATCACCTGCAGTCAGTCGGCGATTGGTTACAACTAATCTGAAGGGGGTTTAGAGAACCCACGACTGGCAGCTACTTGCTGTCCGCGATCTGGACATCGATTAGCTCCTCGACTGTCATCCTAGCAGGCTGGTACAGTCATTCACACCTTCCCCCGCCCAACTCGTGGCCGGTTTTGACAGCAGTGCGAGATAGCTTGCTCCCCTTCTCACCATTCCCCTTCCTAACGGGTAATAAGGGCGGGGAATCTGGCAGATGAGACTGCATCGCTTATACGCTAGTCTGCGGAGGCTCGAGGCCACCCCGTCCTCCCCCGACAGAACATGGGAATAAGAACCGACCCTAAAGCAGGTGGCTTTGCAATTAGGGCAATTTGTGTTAGGGTTATGGTTAGTAAGAAATTAACGCACACCGTTCTGTTACCTTCCGGAAGCAAACAAGCTTCGTATGGGTGGCAAAGGTCACGAACAGGCAGCCCATCACCGGACCGAATTCGGCCAAGTTATAATTGCTAGTATAGCTTGGCCACCGTGGCCAGACAGGTTTTAAGTGATAGTAGACTTGCACTGCCTCTACCGCACTTCATCTTCCCTTACCCACCTGTGTCCGGTGCCAAGACTTAGTCAAGAAGACCGGAGGCGGGGTCGGGTGCAGATGAAGCGTCTGCCACGGAGTGAGAGAGCGGGATGTGGCATGAGCCTGCACCTACGCGTGCCCATGTTCGGCATTTGTTATGGGACCGCATCCCAGAATACTACCACCTGCCGCACCCTCATTTGGCCCCCATGCTGGTCCAGCGCATCTACCACGCGGCCCATTTAGGGCGCGTGATAGGCCAGACTGAAGTTACGGGGACAGGTACAAAATTAATCATACGTGAGCGGAACTCACTGACAGGTGGTGCCTTTTCGCGACCACTGCCACCCATAGGAAGCTTGTTAACTGCGGTGAGCCCATGAATCGGTGCGCGGTCAATCCCGATCTCTACGAGGAGGTCTGCAGGGAGCCCGGTGGTGAGTTTGCTGAAAACCCCAAGTTTTCATGGAGGAAATGGATTTTTCAAATTGGATGGGGGCTTGTTTTCTAGTGGAGGCAATGAACATAGCCCAAGGGCATGGGACTTGTGGCGTTCGAGCACTTACTGGAGTCTAGCAAGGTTTGTTTCAGCCAAACTCACTTGAGGCCATCCGTTGAGGCAAATTGCACTATGCTCTGAGAGGCCTGCTCCCGACTTGGTCGGAGGTGAGGACTTGGAGCTGCTGGGTTTCAAATCGATCCAACTTATAATAACCATCGTTCTCTCTATCTCTCTTGTTTCTGGCGATAGAAAAATCTCCGCATAAACAACAACAAAGACCAGGGAAGCTGGGATGGTCATTTCTGGCATGCCAGACATCGTCAACTGACCATAACTCCGTCTTGGATTCGAATAACAGGGGTTTCAGCTGAGTCTCCCTTGTCTTTATTCTTTATTATCCTGATGTATTGATTGTCACTATGCAAATGTCTGCAAAGTCTCTAGATTAGATTCCTAAACACACGGGGAGGATTATATTCTGCAGTGCTTGTAGCCCAGTTGACGATTCCTCCTTCCAATATCGCTTTTTGTAACTCCTGAGGTTCCGTTTGCAACTTAACCTCAGTTGGTCCCAACAACCAGGTAACTTGATCACTC